>JAJJWW010012310.1:0-58131 GCA_023531295.1 Papaver armeniacum
AGAGAGAATTCAATTTTTCCACATCAACTCTCGACAACAGGAGATGTTACTGGCTCTTCAACAATTTTATCACCCTCTTTTTCGCCAGGTTGGACGATTTTCACTTAAGTTCCTTCGTTTGGATCCTTACTCGAAAATTTCATCAATAGCGACTTCTTTCAGCCTTTGATAATCATAATCCTTTGGGAATTGGGAACTTCATCATCACTCACTTCCAGAGGTGCAACAGATACGGGATCAAGAGATTTAGACATCAAAACACTATTCACAAGAACTTGACTTTAAGATGAAGTTGACGAAGCTTTTTCTCGGGCCGGTTTTACTCTCTATATCTTTGTAACCGCACATATAGTTGAATCTTCTTTCTGCTCTGTCACGAGAATGCATAAGGGAAGTAGTAAGCATTTTATTCTCCTTGCGAATTTTTGAGTGGTCGACTTCAAAGCGAAAGAAGGAAGAATGAAGATTTTTCTCAGACTCTGCGAAACAAATAATAAAAGCAAAAAAAATATTATAACAAACAAAAACTATGAAGCACCGATAAATGAAGAATAGATGAGGCAGCCAACTGTTATGACTACCTTCCTTTTGCGAAATAAGGTGCTGGGTTAACGCTTAGCCAGAACAACTATTTTCCAGTTGGTCCATGGCGATATCAAAGTTATCTCCAACTAATCCTTTCAAACGAGCTCGCAGATTTTTTCTCGTAGAGATAAGTGTGGCATTTTCTTTCGCGAGGGAAGAATTGGATTTCTCCAATTGGGAACATTGATCCTTGAGTTGGTTTGCTTTTACACTTAAGGTTATTCTACCTTGAATAAGTTTATCTTTCTCGATAGTAACTTCTTCAAGATTATTTCTCAGCGAGCGAAGAGATTGTTCTTGCTCTTTACACAATTTTTGACAAATATCATACTGCTGCGAGTAAACTAACACCTTGTTTAATAAAGTTCGCTTCTCTTGAGAAAGAATTCCATTCTCATCTGATAAAGTTTCCAACTCTAAATTAGCCTTAGTCAAAGAATACGAGAGGCGAGATAAGTCATTACTTAACTAGTCGTGTTTCGAGCTAAATCGACATTTTCCTTAGAAAGATTATTTATTTGGTCAATGACATATGTATGAAGATTATCTAATCGGTTATATTGCTCCACCCAAGAATCTTTATCGGCTAGAACTTCTTCAAAAGTAGATTCCAATCGATATATCTCCATTTTTCGTTTGGTTTAAAGCTTGAAGGGTGAACAAGGACTTGAGTCTTCAAAAAAAAAAAAAAAAAAATAGAGGCAAAATGTACCTTTTAAATCTTCATTCTTCTTGCGAAGATTGTCGTAATCCAATGAAATGTTGAGAAGATTGTTCTTTAAGATCTTAACTTCTTGCTCCAAAGATGTTTGCGACACCGTGTCGAGCCAAAGTATTTATTCAAGGATTCAAAAACACAAGACTTGATAGGATCGGTGGGGGTTTTCTTGACATCGTTCATGGTGTCCGATAAAACTTTAAAGCTATATCTATCCCTTCTAAGTTTTCTTTGGTAAGAGGGATAGACTCGAGAAGGAAGAAGGAAAAAGTCTAATCATTCTTGATCATAAGAATGCCGATTGAAGAAGTCTGGTAAACGGGTGAAGGAGAAAGAGAAGTATTAAGAGAAAGAGTGGAGAGGGGTACATTTTGAAGAATTTCATTCACGAAAACTCGGGAATTGATTTATCTGCGAGGATATCGCAGGAGAGGATGGATTATCTTGAAGAGAAGGGGTTGGTTTCTCTTGCGAGGCAATCGTTGGAAGAGATGAATCGCTTTGCGAAGGCACAACGGGAGAAGAAATAAGTTTGAACCTAGGAAAGGAAACAGGAAGGTGCGACAGGCTTAGAGTGGCGATGCCTCTTGGGAGATCTACCTTTTTTTGCCATCCTGCTAATTACAAGTTAAATAAGAAACAGAGGCAACAATATTGTTATTAAAAGAGTAAATGTTTCTTAAATACCTTGCCACTCGCAGTTTGCCTTTTAGAAGCGAAGGATTTCAATTTTGAACCCGAAGAAATATTAGGTTCTTAACGGTGAATTTGGAGCTGGGTTTGTCTTCATTTGAAATAAAAATGGTGGGAGAAATATTAAAAGAAGAGAAATATTCAAATAAAAGACTACAATAAAAGAGATCAATCATGAAGTAATCAAAATTGGTGAAATCAACAGACCTTGATGCCATGAAAACAAGAGTGAAGAATTAAAGCAGGAAGATAATGAAGGAAAACGGAGAAAAATTGCAGACAACAAAGAAGATGAAGTAAAAGAAGAGCATTTTCAAAGGGGATTCCTCTTTAAATAGACGAAAGAAGGGTAACCGGACGAACCGGTAAAAAATAAGATCTTAGATACGTGTAAACAGTCATCCCTAAATTCACGGAATCTTGTCGGAAAAGAAAAACGAACGGAAACTAAACGGTATGCACATATCGAAACTGATTCTTCAACATTAGTTCTCATGACATTCTCTACTTCAGAGAATACATGAGAAGAGGCAAGATGGAGGACCAGAATATCGCGACAATAATACTTTGCGAGAGTAATAAACAACTACATTGCGAAGGTGTCGCAAGGAAATAATTTAAATGACGCATTGATGATGACAGCTGACAAACTAGAACATAAGAAAAGTGTGAAGACAAGCGAGATTTAGGAGTGTCGCAAGTCAACACTTACATATTTGCGACGCCAAGTATTCCTGAAATAAAGGATGCTTAGTGTCATCCACTGTGTGTTACCCTATATAAAGGGTTGAGTTAGTCTGTTGTGGGGGGGATTTCTTTTTAATTGTTAAGCAAGTCATTAGGAGAGATAAAATTAAGAGTGATTGTAATTTCTTTAGATCTGTTCTACATTTCTTTGTAAACCTTTCAAGAAAACAATTAATAAAATATATTGTTATTCATCTTCAAATGGATTAATTAAACAAATTCGAGTGAGGGGTGTAGTGTGGGATTTCCTGCAACTACAATGGAAGAGGGGATAAGCATTGAAGACTACAAAAGAAGGCATCCAAGGCTCAAACAAAGGATCTTAATATCGTGAGGAGAATCAAAATCTCTATAACTTCTAGTTCTCTTCTTCATCACAAACCTAGGGTTTTCCTCTTAGTGGAAACCAATCTTCTTCTTGCATATTTTCCATGGGTTTTGTAAATCCATGACTAGGTAACGTTGTTCTATTGGTTGGATATGTATTTGGAAATCCCAAATAATGTAAATCAATTTGGTTGGTTAGTTTTAACGTTATTGATCTCTTATATCGCTTACATTCTATTGTGTATTTAAGTTGCAAGTTGAATGGTCATGTGTTTATATCTAAAGCTGGACTAGCTAGGGTTTTCAAATCTGAAATTGTCAAAAAACTCTATTTCATAAATAACATAAATAGTTGTTAACGATGGGATGTTGCCATGCATTTATGTGTATAAGCTTAACCTAAGTTACATCTATGTGGCTCTTGTGTCGGAGTACTTAGAATAACCTGAACACACGAAAATCAATGTTTTCATTGGGTTAAACTTGAGTGGCTCTTGCGCCAAGTTATTCATTTAGAAAGATTCAAAGAGTGGATCTTGCGTCTTTGATGATACAAGGAGTTTTGTTGGAGTAAACCTGCAATAGGATGTTTTAGGGTTATTGGTATGAGAAGGATTGAATGTTCACTTGAATCGATAGACGAGCACGTTTGGTGATGGAAGATAAAAACTCTAACCAGTATTTTCTTCTCTTGATCTCAACTATATTATTTCCTTTTTGTTAATTTGTATAGTTTAGTTTAATTGATCATAACCCCCTGGTTACGTACGAAAGAAATCAACAAATAAATAATAATTACACGGCGCTCCTCGTGGGAGCGATCCTTATTAATGTTATATTACTTGTAAATATTAGTAGGAAATATCTAAAATAATTTGTTGTGCAAAGGACACGCACCAGATTTTGGCGTCATTTTCAGGGATCGGTATGCGATTTTTTGTTTGAGATTTCTTTTGTTATATTTTATGTTTTTCTTTTAGTGTTTTTCAGGTTTTTAGGTTTTCATGGTGGAGGAAACTCACTGGTGGAATTTGTCATCCGTCAAAAGCGGAAGGTAGATTCTCAAAAAAGTTGTGTACATCAATTTTATTTTTTATATTTAGATTACTGGTTGAATTTATTCTACTCTTTGTTTCCATATGGAAATAACATGTATTATGCACAAGATCAGGCATATTATGATGGTAATTAGTTTAGTTATAATTTTCAATCATTTGATAACTTCCATTCATCCATGGAATATAGTCAGAATCGATCATTTGTTTTTAATCGATATCCTCATTAATCTTTTAGTGATTTTATTACTTACCAATGACCTTATTGTGGTGCGTAAGTCAACAACCACAAAGAAGGTGGGATAGTTATATTTCTAATTGGCTCAACTCTAGTTGTATGCAAACTTTAGGTCAATCAAAGAACATGCAACATAAACTTGACCAACTTGAATCAATACTTAATAGAGAAAGTGTTTCAACAACTGAATTCAACAACAATATACCTTACACAACTCCTAATTGTATTTAGGATTATTTACCATTCAACAAAGATGAATCGTTATCTAGTGTATCTATTGTGAATAATGATGGAAGTCGTGATCTCTTCGAACTCGACTTGGCCATGCCCTTTACTCAAACATGCCAATACTCATACACAACTATTTCATCTCAATGATCAATGTGCCATCCACTTTGCTTTGTCGAATAATCGGATTATAATGACGTATTTGGCATGTGCCATTACTCTTGTTTCACTTTCCAAGCTTGGTCGTGCCTTGGACCAATGTATAGCCCAACTCTAGGCCTATTTTATGTTCTTGCATCATCCTTAAGCTTGACTAACTCAATTATTAATATATGCATCATGCAACATCGCATGTTGCATTTTCCAATTGGTGTTGTCTTGCCTTAGATATGAAGCTTCATCCTGATATTTTGGGATTACTTACTTGATCTGGATTTGCATGTGTGAAAATTAGACAATCATCTGCAAACAACAAGTGTGATATTGAAGGACAGGAAGTAGTAACCTTAATACCTTGAATGAGATTTTGTTGTTCGGCATAGATTAAGGCTCTTGAAAAAACATCCATACATATAATGAAAAGATAGGGAGACAGGGGATCTCCCTGTCTTAATCCTCTAGAAGGAACAAATTGATCTCCTGGTGCACCATTCAAAAGCACAGATATGGAAACAGTGGAAATACATTGACTTATCAAATGACACCACTCATTTCTAAAACCAAGTTTTCCTAAGCAATCCAATAAAAATTTCCATTCTATCATATCAAAGGCCTTGGACATGTCTAACTTGATAGCCATTAGTCCCTTTTGACTTTTATGCTTCTTCATAGTATCAACTATTTCATGGGCCATAATGATATTATCTGCCTTATATCTACCTTGCACAAAAGCAGTTTGGTAAGGAGATATAATTCTACTAAGAAGAGGTTTAAGTCTATTATCTATTAACTTAGATATAATCTTGTAACTAGTGTTACACAGACTAATAGGTCTAAAGTCAGACGTTGTTTTAGGAAAATTAATCTTAGGAATAAGAGAAAGGAAATTATGATTGTTTTCTTTAAGCATATACTTACCATGAAAAAAGGATTGAACCATTTCCACAGTGTCATTACCAACTATATCCCACATCTTTTGGTAAAATCCGGAGGAAAGCCATCCTGGACCGGGAGAGGTCCATGGCTTCATTTAAAAACAACGACTTTAATTTCATCATAAGAAGAAATTTTCATAAGATTATCATTATCAGCACTATCCACACAAGGTTGAATGCAATCAAAAAAATTGTCAACAGAAACAGGATTACTAGTACTACTTATCTTAACAAAATGTTGTTTAAGATTTTCAAACAAGATCATTTCTATCGGTTATCCAATTACGGAGAATTATCTCGTAAAGCTTCTATTTGAGTTCTTCTTTTCTGTAATTAGCTCTAGAGTGGAAATAACCAAAGTATTCCTATCATCTAGTTTAAGAGCATCATCTTTGGCTTTTTGTTTATAAAAGTCCTCTTCTACAGTTTGCCAATGACTAAGATCAGCTAAAGCACTAACAAGTCTGGTATCAGTTGGATCAACTCCAGAGGTTCTGTCCGTAATAATCTTCGAACAATCTTTAAGGAGTTCTGGCGTGCGTTACAGATGCCAAGAGCAAGTTTTCCAAAAAAATTCCCATAGGGAAATTTTTTAAGGATCAATCAAACACAAACTTATTAGGTTTATAGTGTTTGCTCTGGGCTCTGATAACAATTGAAAATGCGGGGGTCTAACAACCACACCCAACAATTTATTTGGCAATCTGAGAGGACTTACTTCAATACACTTTCTAGAGAATCAGCTAGACAATCAGACTCAATCTAGAATAAAGTGTACCAAAGAGTTTAATATCTCTAACTCTTAATTCAATCCGCAATCAGAAATAGAAATCATGAGCCTGATTGAATATAAGAGGAGTAATGAGCGGTATGCAAAGACCAATATTCAAGTGTCAATCAATGTAAATCAACAACCCAAGGTTGGATATTCTAATGTGCGAACACACTATGCTTATATCCAAAGATGGTTACAAGATTCCAAACTCTTTATTTCAATCATTGAAACATTGTTCTATAATGATAATAGACGTTTTCACACACTATTAACATCAAAGCAATTTTCAATATATTGAAATAATCATTATCGAAAAATTCCAAGCCTACATCAAATGGTTGTATCACACAAACCATGTAAGATGTTACTCGGCAATTTTCTCATGATATAAGATGAACTTGGTCGAAGCGAAATCTTACCAACACATATTTCGAGAAATATGTAAGCGATACTCAACTCGAAATCTCAAATGTGTACAGAGAAAACTATATCATAACACGACTTATGTCTCAATGTAGGAGATAGTAGAAATAGACTTTCCAAGTGATAGATGAGTTCAAGTCTCCACATACCTTTTGTCGAAGAAGTTCCACAAGCTCCCCTTAGTAGTTTTTCGTGTTCAAATGATGAACTCTGTGAAATCTAAGCTCAACTACACTATCTATGTCCTAGTCCGAGATATCTATAAATAGGCTAGAAATCAAGACTTATAGTTTTGATCACTAACATTGACAAACATGCTTGAGATATCAATGCATGCGAGTTTGACCGACCAATGATCTAACACCTATTATCAGGCTTGGCAAACACAGTCTTGATTGAACTTTTTGTTGGAGTGGCTTGATTCCTTACCAGGCTGCAATCCTTGTTAATGCTTGCACTCTTCTTTGACTTTGTTATCTCTCTTGTCAGCATTATCCTTAGACAAATCTTTCCATTGGTAGGGAAAGTCATTTGTAAAATGAAAGGGTTTATGGTTTGTCAAGCCTCGCACTTTTGGTGACTTAGAAGCTGACCCACTGCCAATAACTGCATTCTTAGGTCCAATACTAGCAGATTTAGTCGGGTTTTTTTTGCTGCAAACTCTTGTTTACCCATGTCACTAGTTGGTATCTTCTTGACCATGTTACAACTCTTGCCTGCATTTATGTCAAGAGTTATAGCTTCCACTGACTTGTGCATTGCTTCCTTGCTACCTTGTCCTGTGGCAGAAAAATAAGTAACAACATTTACTCTTGAAGAATCCGTCTCCTTGGTGATCCCCGTTACAACCCCAAATTCGTTAGTCATATATTATTATTCACTGTATATTCATCTTGTTTCCTTTACTTCCATCGAATTTTTAGGGTTTGAAATTGAAATGTGAAAAAAACAATAACTAATAACAACATATTACCCCTTTTAGTGATGGTTTATTATACCACTATTATGGTTATCATTTGTAATATTCATAAAAATAAATCTATAGGTCATTCGTTCTCACCGTTGATAGGTGTTGTAAAACACCTAATTTTATATCTAGTATTTATGCTTTCTTTGCGAGTTTTCTTGTAAATTATGTATCTTATGTGTGCTTTTGAGTTTATTAGGTGCGATGGACTCATTGGGTGCAAAAGAATGAGAAATCATCCGTTTTGAGCATAAAGTGCAGATTCATCATTTTGCAAGCAAGAGACACTGGGAGCCAAGCCACAGTTAAGGGACAACCAGCTGGAGGCCATGAAGAACTTAGCAAGGAAGAGAATAGGCGATCAGCCCGTGGAACCGACAGGCCAAATAGTAGTGGGTAGCCCTTACCTACAACCCATAGGGTGCCTTAATCCACTTGATCCTGTTAACTTAGCAAAATAGGTCGAGTTGGGTGTCATTACACGTTCAGTCCTCTTCTCCATACAAGAAGCTGTCTGCCAGAAGTCATGCCATCAGGTCTTGGTCCGGTGGTTAAACGTTTGATATTAGAAATCGAGAAGAAATAGGGAGGATGCTCTTGCCGTTGGTGTGCAATTCAGAGTTCAATGAGAAGTTCAGTAAATGAGGAGATGAATTTGAAGTCAAGGTTGAAATGGAAGTTAGGGTTTCGAATTACAATTTGGTTGATTACCAAGAGGAGATTAATGAAGTAATTGAAGAGTTCGATTCAATTAGAAAAAGGGTTTGAATTGCTGTTGGTGATGGTTTGATTTGAGAATTAATTGAAGATGATTGGTGAAAGTTTAGACAACAGATTTGATGTCAAGATGAAGAACAAAATGGTGATATTACATCTATCAGCAATAGTGAAGATTGAAGGGTTTAGAAGAAGAATTGGAAGATAAGGAAAGTTGGGTTTGAGCTAAATTTGTATTTGGCAGAGTGATGACCTAAAATTGGAGCTGTTTCTGTGGGTTGTGTTTAAGGGGTTAGAACAAGGGTTGATGACTTTGTGTTTACAAGAAACAAGTATGAGTTTTGGCCTGGACAGAGTTATCTTACCCGAAAATCAGTGTTGCTGCCACTGGTATTGATGGTTGTGATGAATGTTTCAGAGCTTGTATCAATGTTTAGCCACTGGGTTTGTTTGTAATCCACAATTGCAGGGAATGTGGAGCTGAGTTACATTGGCTTGAGATGGCCTGATGGGCTGGTGGTGAGAAGAACTCAGGGAAATACTGGTGGTATACTTGAGCATGATTGGTATGAAGCCTGTGACTTGCAGTGGTATTGTGTCGTGCTGCTGTTAAGAAATAGTGCAGTGGTTTGTGCAAGGCAGGTCTGAATTGCAGGTGGCAGCCGGAGAGATGCAGTGCTGCTACTAAGAACAAGAAGATGCTAGTATAGGTGATAAGTCTGTGACGTGCAGGATGCAAGTGAGCTGAAATGCTGTGTGTGTTGGAATGCATGAAATACAGGGAAGAATGCAGCAGGTGGAATGTTGAGCTGAGCATGGAATTACAGAACATGGGTCTGTAAGTCAGACTTGCTTGAGCTGTTGGTAGTACGATTACAAGTTGCAGGAGAAGCTGCAATGGTGATTCAAGGAGGTGGTCTGGTGTGCAGTCAGGTGGTGCAATGGATGGTATGAACTTAAAGTTGTGGTTGCAGAGCAGAAGACTTTGGTGTAAGCTCAGTGTTGGTAGTGTGCAAGGAGGAAAAGAGGATGCCGCAAGGACGGGTACGAGTACTGTTGGTACTTAAACTGGATGGGCAGGATGTAGTGGGTTGCTGGGACTGAATGTGCTACAGAAATGGAAAGATGTGAAGGTTACAAGAGAATATGAATTGTCTTCTCGGGGATTGCGATCAAGCACCCGGTTGTTGTTGCTAGGAAGAATGGCGGTACATTCCCAAATCGACAATTGAGTGAAAATTAGGCTGTCGGTTCTCTAAAATCGACAAGCCAAATATTCAATGACTTGGATGGACTTGGACTGTGGGCTTGGCTCATGGGCTGTTCTATCGTGACTGATTTTGGTAGATGGGCGTGACTGAGAAAGGCTATAAATAGAGAATAATCTCTCTTTTATAGGGGCGATCTTTAATCTTTTTATTATTTTTTTTCTTTGCCTCTACTTTATTCTAGGGTTTACACCATGAAGTCTTTTCTCTTTCTTCTTGTTATGAACTCCATGAATATGAGCTAGAGTTTTATTATTGGTTATGGAATAAGTTGGATTTCCAAACATGGGTTTTAATTCAATAAATTAGTTTTCTCTCATATTATCGTTTATGATTCACCATGAATATTGTTACATGATTTGAATGCTTGTTAGTCGGTCATGAGTCGATTGAGTTTGCTTTCATCTCTATTGCTAGATTAGGGTTATTATACGCAAAAGTGATAATTCGGATTGCAAGTAGCATAAATATGATTATAGTTTGTAGTGATATATTCTTATGATCATATGTGAGTCTTAACCTTTGTTAAATCGGATTAGTGCGCTTTCCACGTTCGATTGCTTTGATTGGCCTGATTTCATAGAACCTTGTAGTAGCAGGATTTCCCACACTACACCCCTCACTATATTTTGATTAATTAGTCCATTGAAAGTTGTATAATTGAGAATGTTTATTGATTAATTTCATAAGTTGTTTACACAGGAAAAGTAGGATTACACTTAACAAGTAAAACACTCTTGAACTTTCTCTCTCCTAATGACTTGCCCAACAATTCCAAAAAGATCTCTTTCTTACAGACTCACTTGGCCCTTTATATAGGCTAATGCATAGTGGATGACAGCTAAGCTACCCTTTATTTTCGGAAATGTCTCGCGAAGTGTCGCAGACGTACAAACATTCACTCTCGCGACACTTCTTAACCTTCGCCAGATCTCACGTCTTCTGTATGTTTTGGCTGTCGTTATTTATTGCGTCGTTTATTTTAGCTCTCTGCGACTCCCTCGCGGCACCGTCGTTCATTCATCTCATGAGCCTTGTATGTTGCGATATTATGATCCTACATCTTGCCTCTTTTTCCTTGAATATTGCTTGAAGAGCGATTTTTAAGGAAAAATCCGTTGTTGTAGTAATCTCTGATTTTTGTTGATGAAGGAATGAGCAGAAGAATACTGTACTTGGAAAGTACGTACTTGCCTCTATTCTTTTGCGAAGTTCCGAAGCTCCTTTTAGATATTTACGAAGTATCGTCCCCTGTCTCTCCTCATACTTCTCCTGCGAAGGGAAGAGCATCATGAGAGTGATTCTTTTGCTTTGCTGTGACCGCTTATCGCTTGAGTTTTGTACTTTTACACGGATTTTGATTATTAATGTCTTTTCTTGACACGTCTCTTTCAACCGTTTATTCTTGACCGTTCATGTCTCTTCTCGCATTAAATGACCTCGTTTTCCTCGAGGATCTTTTTCCCTATATATATCTTTCTTTTCCTCTCCTTTCATTCTTTAGTTTCTCTCTGCAACTTTTCTTCGACTCTCTTCTTCCGCAATTTGCGCTCTCTTTACCGCAAATCTTTTTTCTTCGTCCTTTCCAGCGTTGATCTTAATCTCCGATCTTCCACCCATTCCCATACTGATAAATGGCTTCCATCGGTCGTGCATATAAAACTTCTTTTGAAGAAGTTCAACAGAAGTTGCTCGAGAAGGGTTGTACTCTGTCAACCATTCCTAATCAAGAACCTTCATCCATTCTTTCTGCAAATCTTTTCTATGATCATCAATGTAATGATCAAAAGATTATAGTCTCGCTCGGTCAGCTTCTCGCGGGACTTCCTATTCCCTTGTACAATCTGAGTTGCCTTTATTTTATGAAATTTTGGCCCATGAAAAATTCTCTCGGGTACGTTTATCAATTAAGTGGCGATTGTATTCGCTTCGATGCTTGAGTTCGGCGAGCCTGGTGCAGGCAAAGGATCTTTATATTCTAACTCTGTCAAATCCCAAATTATGAGACTTGGAAATAGTTGTTGAGAAATATATGGAAAACTTTTTGAAAATTACTCGGTGATAACTATGGTGAATGCGAAATCTCATTTGCAGGGCGTTAGCTAAAGAAAAATGATAATGTCTCGAAGATAAATTACTCATGCAAGACATTGATTGGCACCCGAGGTAATAATACCTCTCCTCGTCATTCCAAAGATGAGAAATGGTGGGTCGTACCCTTGATCTTAAATGGTCCTTACATCGCGGGCTCGCATATTCTTCCTGCGAATCTCGCAGGGTATCATCCTTGGGAATTCAAATGGCCTGAGAAGAAGAAAGAGGTATGTTTCCGACTTTAAATTTGGCTTTCGTAACTTTCTTTTTATAATTTCTGAGTTTGTGAAATCTTTCAGATAGCCAGGTTTAAAAGAAGCTACAAAAAGGATCCGTCGGAGGATACTCTGACATTGCTTCGATCACTTACGAGCGAAGTAAGAATCACTTCCTTTCTTCTTATTTAAAACAATATTGTTGCCTCTGTTTCTTATCTTGACGCGTATGTGAAGGTTGGAGTTGAAGAAACTATTGCTGCGAAGACTAAAAGTAAGGATAAAACTGTCGCTCGCAAGGGTAAATCCTCTGCCCCCTTAATTAAGAAGCGAAAGGTCCAATCTTCTTCTCGCCTTAGCTCAAGCTCTGAATCTTCTGACGAGGATAACCATGAATCGAATCCTTCTCTCGCCAAGAAGATCCCATCGACTAGCTCTTCCATGGATCAGTTATCCAACATTTTCTCAGACTGTTTCCAAGGAATGGGAGATGCTCCCCTAGCTTCTCTTTGCGGGACTCTCGCAAATGTATGTAACGCCGCTTTACTAGAAGGCAATGATTCTTTCAATGGAGCTTCTAGAGTCGTGTCTCCTGATTTGTTAAATGCATTGGGATCTTTGGTACGTGTGCAATCACACTTCCCTCTTTAAAATTTTTAAATATATGTATATTAATGATGAAGACGCAATTCATAATTCTATCTTCTTTTATAGGTTGGAAGAACTTCCTTTGTAGTTGCCTCAGATCTCGAGAGAAGACGCAACAATCTTGAAAAGAAGAACTCGCAGTTGAGCAAGAAGATTCGCGAATTAGAAACTGAAGCTGCGTCATCTCGCGATAAAGACGAGAGAATTCAAAAGTTAAATACCGAGCTTGACTCCCAAAGGGATAGGGTGTCCTCTCTTCAAAACGCTAATCAGCAACTTTATGGTATAAGATTTCTCTTCCTCTTATTATTTCTATCTTATCGGTCGCATACTACTACCTAATTTATTACCTTCGCAGATGTATATAATCTCTCCGATGAGGCTATTCTTCTTCATACGTTTCCTGAGCCCATGGATAATGACCTTCTTCTCGCTCATCTCAACAACTCTTTAAGTAGTTCATCAAACAAAATTAACTCCCTCTCATTAAATGAACTTCAGACCAAATATCGTCTTTTAGAAATTGAACATAGATCTGGTTTAAGTGCTGCCAACCAATTTAAACGAATGTTTCTCGAGTCCAATAAAGAAATCAAAATTTTGAGGAAGAAAGTTAGTGACCATATAGATGATAAAGATCGCATTGCTAACAATGGTGCACAGGCATTAGCAACATTTCAAAAATCTCTCCTTGAACTACAAATTGAACGGGATGAATTGCTTCGCCAGAATTCCTTGCTTAGTGAGCGAGAAGATCAAATTCGTTCCCTCCTTGTTATAAATAGTGACGATGAATTCGCACGGGCTGCGAAAGTTTTAGATAATGCCAGAATAACCTAGGTGTTGATGTTAGTCTTCACGTAGAGCATACTTCCTTGATTAAAGATATGATATACGATAGAGAAGGTTATTTATTACACCTTACTACTTCTTACTTACGTAGTATTGCTTGTAAATTATTAACTTGTTGTTACTTATTTAGAATCCCGAGAAGAGGCTTCGGGTTAGAATTAGAGAGCTTGAATCGAGAAAGAACAACTCGCCAAGAATTTTCCAGCGAGAATTGAAGAACTCGAAACCGAAAAAGAACAACTTGCAAAGAATCTCTCCCTTCGCGAGAATAGATATTCCAAGTTGAAGAAGCAATTTCTAACAACAGTGGAGAACTTTAATAACGATGCTATTCGTTTTCGCAATGGAGGCATGGAGTATGTTTGTAAGGACCACAATATCCCTCTGCATTCATATCCCTGTCTCCTTGAAAAGGTTCGAGAATCCTTTTGTCTCGGACGTTTACGATAGTGAAATTTGGCGAAGAAAATTCGCGATGAGAATAATCGGATCGAAGAATCAGATGAAGAAGAAGAATCACCCAAGAGATAACTTTTTTTGTTTTCTTTCTCTGCTTGTAATATCTGTACATTTCTGTATTCTTATTATAGTGTATTTCTTGGATTTTTCCCCTCTGAATTCAATCTTCATTCCCCCTTGTAATGTAATTGGCTAACATTATTGACGTATAACTCTTCCATCGGAAGATGAATAATAATATTCTATCTTTTACATTCCCATACTTGCCTCTGTTATTGATCTTCAGATGGAAGATTTTAGTTGTCTTCTTGTATTTGATAATAATCTTATTGTTAATTGAAATGGATCATCGCGACGGAGTCGCGGGTATCTTCATGAATTGAGAATTCTATCTCTTTTTGTTGCGACAAGGTCGCAGACCGCCTTTACATTTTCATGTGATGGCTCATTGACCCTGCCTTATCATTTTTGTGGGGTCTTCCGAGTTAGACCTCCCTATTTAGAGGTCCTCCCCTGCCACCTTTCTTCACGACAAAATCGCAGGACATCCTTACACTTGCATGTAAAGACCCATTGATCTTGTCTTATCATTTTCCAAGTATTTTTGCCTCTGCAGGATGTTTTAGTTGCGACAATATGACAGGCCTAGATATCCTTGCGAACATAAAGCCCCATGACATTGCCGTCGTGCGACGAAATTCGCAGGACGTCCGTACACTTTCGTGTAAAGACCCATTGATCTCGCCTTACCCTCGTGTTAGTATTATTGCCTCTGCAGGATCATTGCACAAATATGACAAGCCTAAGTCTCCTTGCGAAAACAAAGCCTCATGACATTTGCGTCTGTTTTGACACCCCCCCTAATGGAGAGCGTCGCCCTTATCATCTCCCCGGTTGCCCCTTCAAGGAGGCGAAACATCGGCCATACAAGACTAGCTCCTCCCATCCTGGGTCTTAACAACAACCAGTTGTTTTCGCAGCCTCTTATCCCTTATACCTATATGGTTTATGGTTACGAGACTGCACCCTAAGTGGAGTTTTCTTCGGGCGAGTGCAACGCATGCCAAGACTTGCCAAGAATGGCCGGGGGTAGGTTCATCCATCCCGGCACTCAGCTCAACCGTGTACCTCGGCGCCTTGTGCATACAACGACTCCTAGGAAGAGACCCTCGGTCGCCCAACCAGGGTATAACCTACATATATAGTTGGGAATCAAGGTACCTCTTAGGATAGGCTTTCATGGGCCCCAAATTTTCATGGTTCAGGCTTCGGGAGCGGTGTAACCTTCCCCACAGAACCACGGCGAGAGATACCCCTTATATGACGCACTTTAGGTCTTACATTTGCCTCTTACGAAATGTTATTCGCGAACTAGGGTGTACGCCATAAAGGTTCGTCCCATTCATTTGCGCATTTATATTTGTTAAATCATTCAATCATTCATGTTTCATTATTTGCTGATATTTGTTTGCGAAGTATTCGCACAGTTCTGTTTCACTTGTTGTATTTCACTTTTCTTTCTTAGTCGTATTCTCATTTTACTCTTGGCTGCGAGATTCTCGCACATCATTACTTCAGTTGTTACTTTGCATCCTGCTGTTATTGATTATTCACTTCTTATGCCTTTTGTTCCTCATATCTTTTGCTTCTTCATTGTTATAATATTGGTCTGTCTCCAGGGATTCACCTCGCGAGATACGTTCAGCCCTCACTTCTATAGCATCTACCATCAATTTTTCCTTTCTCTGCTCATTTTTCACATGTTGTTTCCAACCTTTTCTTTTGGCATTCCTTTCTTCGTAACTTTCTACATCTACTTCATGACATTGTTGCGACTCATTCCAATCTCCCTGTATAATACCAATGCCATTTGGATGTGGGAATTTAATACATTGATGATATGTTGACGCGACTCCCAAGATTTCATGAAGCCATGGCCTCCCAATCAGCGTATTGTACGGAGACTCCACGTCAACCACACAGAATAAAATATCAGTTGATAATCCTTGTAGAGGTATTCTCATGCGAACCTCTCCCTTTGGTTTGTTTGCAGTGCCATTAAAGCCATATATCTTGTATGTAGAGGGGATCAAATCTTCATCTTTTCCTCCCATCGTCTTGTAAGTATGGTAGAAGAGAATATTCACCGAACTTAGGTGTCGATTAAGATTCGGTTGATCGCCCAGCAAGCTTCTCGCCTCATCATCTTCTCCATCAACTGGTTTCGGGTTAATTTCTAGTTTCACAACCAACGGGCTATCATGTGTTTCTCTTCCTTTTGGCACTTCATCTGCAGAGAAAGAAATAGTCTTCAACTGCCACTGTTCTAAGCTCGTCGTTCTCGCGGACTCATTATTTCTTTATCATTAGCGTCTCTCGCAAAGACTCTACCGAGTACGTTGTCATGGAAATCTTCGATGGTGCGATAGGAGTGGACAATAGAGTTGCAGTTCAAATTCTTGGCTTTTGTTCCTACTTCTATCACAAATGTTTCCTTTCCTTTCGTGACACATTACGTGCATCTCTGTGGTGGTGGTAATGTCGACTGTTTCTTCTCCCTTTAGAAAGTGATTCACTTCCCCGATCAATCATCCCGAGAATAATTCTCTTTATGTTTCTACAATCATTTGTTTGATGCCCATGGAAGCGATGGTAAGAACAAAACTCATGACTTCTATCGCTTTGGCGGTGGTTCCATTCCAACATTCCAAGGTCTTTGGTACATTTTCCATCACAAGTATAGCTTCCCAGATCTTTTTCAACGCTAGCATTCGGTGGAGGCATCTTAATCTGTTCCCATACTGTTCTATGACTTCTCCGCCCTCCACGGTTATTTTGTCTTCGTCCACCATAAGTTTCTTGCGCATGATCTAGCCTCGAATCTTATTATTGTCTGTTACGGTTGTAGTAGTTCCTTTCACGTTCAAACTCTTCTTGATCGTGGCTTCCCATGGCTACTATCTTCTGTCATTGTCCCTCACGACTCTCCTTGCTCGTTGTCCTTGCGAAGTGCTCGCCATCAGTATTTATGAATTGAGGTAACAAACTTGCGTTCGCGGCGTTAGAGCTCGTGTTCGCGACTGGATAAGAATTCATTTCATTTTGTCTTTCTTCTAAAGCAATATATTCTTCCTGTAATTCTCATGATTTTGCCATCGATTGATTGTATTTTTGATTCTAAAATTTGAATGTATAACAAGTTAGTCGCGAAGAGAGCATTCACAAATGAGAGTATGAGATATCTCTCCTCAACCCGTCCCGCCATTTATTTGCACATGGTCCTCCATCTTACATCAATTGTCTTAAGTTCTCGCCAATCCTTTGTTTCAATCAGAATACATCTTCAATACACAGTCGCGAAGAATTGTTACTTATGTATGCTCCCGGAAATGTGGCTTGTAAATGATTGAATGATGTGATTGTGTTCCTGTGAGACCTTCAAACCATTTTAGTGCTTCTCCTATTAAGCTTGACGCGAAATATTTGCACAATATGGCATCATGATTCTCCATTGTAACATACATCTCATGTAAGCCTTAATATGTTGTATCGCACAAGTTGTTCCATCAAAGATGTTGGTTAATGCGGGTAGATTGCATTTAGGAGGTATTCCTCCCATCTCGTACTTCTAGCGTGAAGGGATTCTTCGCGGCTTGCGATGGCTTCGTCTAACTTGTCTCCTTCCTCCTTCCCTTCTATTATTCAAGTAATCCTCTCATTTCGCCTAGTTCTCTTAAGATTTGTTCATTTGCCTGAGAATTTGTTTCTACTTGGTCTTTTTAGCTGCTTCTCTCTTTCTTCGCTCGTGCCTATTTTGACCTTCCTGCTCATTATTTTCTCCTCTTCTCTCCTCGCGACGCTCCTCTTCGTCTCTTTCGTTAATTCGCACGCCATTATATCGGTTGTTCTCTCTTCTTGGTTGCCTCTCAGCTCTCATCATCTGCACCCTCTCATACTCTTTCGTTAATATTTCTATTGGTACGGTTTTGTTCCCTCCTTCTCTCGCGGTTGTCATGGTTATTCACGGATTGCTTCTTCCATCTCTTGATTTTCCATTTCTGCTCTTATACTTTCTCTTTCGCGAGCTAGTCGCGCTTGTTCAATGTAGTGTCTCTCAATGTCATCCTCGATCTCTCGGTTTCTTCTCAATTCTTCTCTCCCGTGCGGGATTATTCTTCCTTCAAAGAATTGGGTCATTCGGCTCTTGAGTTGCATGTTTTCTTGATTTTCCTATTTCGCCCATTTTGAAGATTTTTGGCCGAGGAATATAACGATCTTCTATTTCCCCTCTTCTCTCGCCATGCTCTGCGTTTGGATCTTGTGTTTCTTCCTCGGTATTTTCTCGTTGGTAAAACTCTCCTTCTTTCTTCTCTGTTCGATCTAGAACTTGATCTCACGCTACTTCTAGATCTCCTACTTTGCAATCTCATATTTTCCATCCTCAATTCATGATTTTGTCTTGTCAAGTTTGCTCGCTCCTCTCGTTTTCTAATCGTCTCTCTTCGTGCATTGTTTGTCTCAATCTTTCTAACGCCGCCAATTCTTCGTTTCTGGATTCGTTTCTCCATTCATCCCTTGCTCTCCTTGTCCATTGTTCACCAACCGCTTTGCTCCCCTTCTCTCTCGTCTTGAATCGAGATCTCCAAGTATGTACACTTACTCTATCATAATCATTTCTTTGCGTTTGCTTTGGGGGAGATCGGTGGTTGATTTTGATCTTCTCTGTCATTTCTCATATTCATCCTTGACGATTCTCTGTTTCATTCCTCCTTTCTCCAGCACGTCTCCCACTTCTTCTTACAATCGTTGGTTGCTCTTGTACATTTCTTCTTCTAGCCATCTTTCTTTTCAATGAATTCTTGAGTATCTTTTCCAAATCTCTTCTCTGTTAATCCAAATTCTTTCCAATTTCTTCGTCAATCACTGCTCGTCCCTGTTTCTAGCGCATATGTAGTAGCAGGATTTCCCACACTACACCCCTCACTATATTTTGATTAATTAGTCCATTGAAAGTTGTATAATTGAGAATGTTTATTGATTAATTTCATAAGTTGTTTACACGGAAAAGTAGGATTACACTTAACAAGTAAAACACTCTTGAACTTTCTCTCTCCTAATGACTTGCCCAACAATTCCAAAAGATCTCTCTTTCTTCTGAGACTCATGGCCCTTTATATAGGCTAATGCATAGTGGATGACGACTAAGCTACCCTTTATTTTCGGAAATGTCTCGCGAAGTGTCGCAGACGTACAAACATTCACTCTCGCGACACTTAACCTTCGCCGGATCTCACGTCTTCGTATGTTTTGGCATGCCGTTATTTATTGCGTCGTTTATTTTAGCTCTCTGCGACTCCCTCGCGGCACCGTCGTTCATTCATCTCGCGAGCCTTGTATGTTGCGATATTATGATCCTACAAACCTAATGCATCTAGGGAATTAAACTTGATTAGTGCTTTTACACGTTAGGTTGTTCCTTTAGGTAGAATTCATATTCGCATCTTTTAATGTGTTTGTTGATGACATGAGGAGATTTGCGGGATATTCTTGCGATCAAGGTATTCTAGGGTCTTTGATAAAAGTTGAGATTAAATATCAATTCTAGTTATTGTGAAAAGCATGTTAGTGAATGAAAACGAAATCCTTAACCAATATCTCTTCTATCTTATTTGTTTGCTTATTTCTTGATTTGCTTTTATTTTATTTTAGTATATACAATCAGAAAATCCTCGGTGTTTTATATAGGAAACCATAACAATTTGACAACCTAGACCTCTCTGTGGGATCGATCCTTTCTTGCCCTTGCTATATTTATATTTTGAGTAGTAAGAAAGTGTAATTATATTTGTGTCGGCTGACAACCGGTCAACCGTCCATTGGCGCATCGCAAATCCATCATATGTCATATCATATGTGAATGATAAACTCGAAATCTATCATTATTGGATATGATCTGAGTGAAACTAAAACCGGTCTAATCCGAATCATGCTCACTCCTAAAAACTATACAAGAATGAAGCATATATTTATTAATAAGAGAATGGCCATAGAGAAGATAGAGAATGGGAGAGAAAGCACTCATGCCTTACTAAATCACTTATGTCAACATGCTTCCTTGCAAAAAAAAAAAAAAAAAAAAAAAAAAAAAAAAAAAACTTTTTGCAAAACGAGAATTCAAATGGTGTAAATAAGCTTGATTTGGAACAATCAAGAGCGTGTTTAATCACATTTTGTTGCATTGTCAGTTGACACATATATGGAGCCAAATTTGTCATTTTTTATCAATTGGTCTGATTGGTCTGATCCGGTCTCTGTAATAATGCGAGAAAATGTGCAATCTCTCTATCAAAAGTATAAGGCTTTGAAAAACTACTGGAAAAACAAACCTCCATCATGTTAAAAGTTTTTTTCTGTCTCCATTTCTCATGGGTTTTGGATTTGCAATCTCTTTTTAAAGAGTACAACCTAGTTGTACAAAGGTTCTCCTGGTAGGAAAGTATGTAACTTTTGTATAAATTTATGAACAAATATTCATATTAAAAGTATAAATTAAATACTAAGCAAATACAAATATTATTTGCGAGTAATCAGTGACGGAGCTAGAAATTAAATATGAGGAGTGCTAAAATAAATTATATAAATTTAAGTGGACTAAATATAATATATAAAGTGGATTAAATACAAAATATAAGATAAATATATCGACTTTAGAATGGTTGTAATAATTTTTCTGGGGGGGGGGTTAATCAACCCTTGGCTCCGCCCATGCGAATAATATTCGTTAATCATATCTGTACAACATGAAAGATAGTGAAAACAACTCGTTAACCATTTAACCAGTATGTGAAGATGGAAGATCGCGTAAACCTACTTGATTTAAGGCTCCAAATGCTTCATGCTTCAGTCCATTGGTTAAGGAGAGTCTGGAAGGAAATCGGATATGTAGAATTCTATTTAGCAAATAACCACCATAAAAGCATGTTTAATAAGCATATATGGTGCTTTTTGTAATGCGGGTAAAATGATCATTTTAAGATTCGTTCAAGTTTCATTACAAAACTTAGCCGTTAAGCGCAACCTCAAGTCTCGGCCTCTCGAGACTTAGTTTTATACAAGTCGTTAAGTACAAGTATAGCATTTGAACTATATACATTTGCTTGAACTGTAACTTTCTTAGCCATACTAGATATAGTTAGTTGAGCATATGATTTGATTTTTTGTTGCTAAGAAGTTTCAGGTTCATAATGTGATGATGTAGGAATGTCAATGTTATCACCAGAAGGAAATACAACTATAGATTTATTACCCATTTTCATCTTGAAGAATGATTATATTATTTTTCTTCGCTTAGTTGTTGTACATAGATGGTCGAGTGGGAGTATAACCTGAGTAGATATATGAAGTCATAACATTATAATTTAAAATTTTGAGGGATGCTAAAGATGATAAAAATCAACACCCAAACTGCAAAATGTTCATTTCCTGTCATGAGGTTATTATTCAAAGCCTTCAAAATGCAAGAAAAGAAGTTTGTCCATCAAGACAAATAAGTTAAGATCGACTCATAGCTTGGAAGAACATTATGTTTTGCATTAAAGCGTATAGTTTGAAAAGACAAGTGAGGTATGTTGTTTTCAAAGGCGCGTGAAGAGGATACCTAGTCCATGTTGACGGTGGGATGTCCCTAGTGTCCTAAGTCATGGATGTACAAAAGTCATGCATTTCAAACATGGTGTTGCGGAAACGCAAGCAAAAACAACAAGGTGTTGGTTCTTTGGCATGCAAATGATGCAAGTCTGATAAGTAAAGTATGCAGTATGATATGGACACCAAATTTAATGTAGGACCTGTTAAGTTTCAAAGTGAATAAAAAGAGGGGGTCTAATAACCTCACCCAATATTTCGCTTAGTAATTTGTATGGACTAACTCCAATATAATTCTGAGAGCACCAACTAATAAAGCGATCTCAATAAAGAAATATATCAAAGAGTTATATCTTTATTTCACAATGTAATCAGCAAATCAAACAGATAGAAATCCGCGAGCCTGATTTTTATGTGAAACAACTTGAACGGTACCAAAGACCAATGTTCAAGTGTCAATTAATTTAATCAACAACCAAAGGTTGGATTTACAATTGATTGAACTTACGCACAACCTGTGATATTTCAATTATATAAACAAATATAATGCGGAAAAGAAATAACACGCATACACCGAAGTTTTGTTAACGAGAAAACGCAAATGAGAAAAACCGGGACCTAGTCCAGATTTGAACACCACAATGTATTAAGCCGCTACAGACACTAGCCTACTCCAAGTTAACTTCGACTGGAATGTAGTTGAACCCTAACCAATATCACACTGATCAAGGTACAGTCGCGTTCCTTACGCCTCTGAATCCCAGCAGGACTCTACGCACTTGATTCCCTTAAATGATCTCGCCCACAACTAAGAGTTGCTACGAACCAAAGTCGAAGACTTGATAAAACAATCTGTCTCACACATAAAAGTCTATTGAATAGATAAATATATCTCCCACAGAAATACCTAAGGGTTTTGTTCCGTCTTTTGATAAATCAAGGTGAACATGAACCAATTGATACACCGGACTTATATTCCCAGAAGAAACTGACCTAGTAATATCAATTACCTCACAATAAATCTTAACTGTATGGTAGTGAAACAAGATATTGTGGAATCACAAACGATGAGACGAAGATGTTTGTGACTAATTTTTATCTTTTATCGGAGATTAAATCTCGATTTAATCTTAAAGAATATAGTACTCAATAACGATAGAAAACAACAAGATCAGATCACGCAACTACAGAAAATAGTTGAGTCTGGCTTCACAATCCCAATAAAGTCTTTCGATCGTTTACCTACAGGGCTTTGGAGAAAACCTAAGGTTAAAGGAGAATCGACTCTAGTCGCAATTAGTGTCACACATGAGGTGTGCAGATTAGGTTTCCTAGTTGCTAGAGTTCTCCATTATATAGTCTTCAAATCAGGGTTTGCAATCAATATTACCTTGGTAACAAAGCATTCAATATTCACCGTTAGATGAAAACCTGATTAGAATCAAGCTAATATATGTCAACTGTTTGGTCGAACTTAGCTTGTTACACACAAATGAAAAGTGACTTCATTTAGATAAGGGTAACCGTACCTAAACGTGTACACCTTGTTGGCTCAACAATAGTTAACCGAAGTTAGCCATATGAACACTTTCATATCAACCTTATTCATCCTAACCATAACTAGTTCAAATGACTCAAATGAAACTAGTTCTAGAGTTGTTCAATTGTTTATATTCTCATAGAAGTATATAAGACACAATTGAAGCAAAATCAATTTGATTCACCCGAATCAATTCATGAACATTATATCCATGGTTTGAAAAATATTTCATTCCTTATTATATAAATGTAATAGTTCACGAAAAAACCGATTTTAGAACATAACCTACTCAAGTATGCAAACATGTACGCATACCTAAGTGGCCGAACTAAGTTTGGGTTCGCCGATGCATCTGACGGGTACACATACCACCAAACTCAGTTGAACTCTGGAACTTTGACTTATGCCAATACGCGAACGGGTGAACATAATTAGTCCCCGGCCTTTCATTAACCAAACAATACGCATACTTGTATGCATACCATGGTTCCCGTACTTGGAATAACTTGTAACAGTTAGCATACAAGTATGCATACTGTGTTATATCCAATCATGGTTAATTTGTTATAAACTTTCATTTCAATCATTGAAACATTCTTAGAAAATGGGAATAGCTGTCTCACATAAACTATTGTCTTCAAAGAAATTTTCAAGTGATCGAATGATCGATACAAAACATTCTGAGTCTACATCAAACGACTGTCTCATACAAATCATGTAAGATGTTACCAGGCGATTTTCACATGATCATCTTTTGACTTTCGTCAAGAATAAAATATGAACTTGGTTAAAGCGAAAGCTTACCAACACAAATGTCGAGAAATATGTAAGCGAGTTAAACTCAGCTCGAAATATCAAATGTGTATAATCGAATTTCATATAGCTATACGACTTTTGTCCCGAATAGGAGATAGAGTAGATAGACTTTTGAGTGATGGATGAGTTCAAGTCTCCACATACCTTTTGTTGGTGAAGCTCCACAAGATCAGTAGTTCTTCGCCTTCAATCGATGAACGCCGTGAAGTCTAAAGATCAACTACACTTTATATACGTATCCGAGACTTGGCTATAAGTAGACTAGAATTCAATATTTATAGTTTTGGCAACTAAACTTGA
This sequence comes from Papaver armeniacum, assembly GCA_023531295.1. Taxonomy (NCBI): domain Eukaryota; kingdom Viridiplantae; phylum Streptophyta; class Magnoliopsida; order Ranunculales; family Papaveraceae; genus Papaver; species Papaver armeniacum. The sequence continues at coordinate 24,404 of JAJJWW010012310.1, forward strand.
CAAACAATCTTGAGATAACAACACTTGCGAGTTCGACCGATCAGTGCTCTAACATAGGTTGTGGCGCATATGAGAATGATATGGAATCATAACATGCATACCTTAAGGCATGACATGATTCAGCAGAGGTTTGTTTGTTGATACAACAAATTGTTTCGCAACATGATTGGAGATGAACTCTGAATCTTGCGTAAGTCTTGTTATGTTGCATGGTGTGACTAAAGTCGAAGAATAAAGTCATAACACTATGACAATGATCAACGAGATTCGTTGGGAAAAACCAATACTCGTTTACAGTTAGTTAGGCATAGTGATTCATGTGTAGTTCAAGCCTAATTCATGGAATTGGCAAGACGAACTTCAGTTTGCATTTCACTGTTGATATATGATTGGAGGTTGAGCGTAGGCCAACGCGTCAATAACACAATTCAGTTAGATCAATGCTAAGGAACTTAAGCTAGTGACGCATATGACAAGGCATAAAAATTGGCCAAGGATATTTTTCAAAATCTAGCAAAGGTGATGAATTTCAAAAGCGTATGAACTCAAGTAGGTTAGGAAGTCCTGGAAGAGTGTTGCTGAAGTTTGTAGCAAAACAGGTGGCCGATCGTGAAGGTTCCACTCATAATACTCATTGTTGCTCGGTGGTGCAGCTAAGTGGGAATTATCTTCGGACTCTGAAGGAGTGTTATCTTCGAAGCAAGGGTGAGACGATGATGACCTCGCTACACTTCCGATCCTGTGAGAGAGATTTGTATACTCCGCAAATTTTAACGCTTCTTTTGGAGACTATGTCAACAGTAGAAATCGCAAGCCATGAAGTGTAGGTCTTCGTACGATTCCTGCTTCTCATGGTGAGGTGCGTCTTTTAAGTGAAGTGAGTGATTGAAGCTTCGCTACGTTCCTGGTACTGGGGACTTCTCAACGAGCTTTTTCCAAATCGTGAAAAACTTAAGCGTGATCATGACTATGAATGGCATGCCACAGTCATCGAAGTTGTTGGTCCTTGGGCTTATGGCTTGGTGCCTGGGCAGCATGGATGGCGCCCTGTTGCTGGCAGTTAGCCTCGTGATAGCGCTCCAGCTCGTTATGGTAACTTCTGCCCTTAGCGGTTGAATTTCGATGGTATGAACTTTGATTATGACATTGACGTTGCTGACTAAGATGAAAGTACCGATGCTATCCTTCCTTCGAAGGGTAATGCCGCTGCCAAGGTATGGTCCCTTATATTTCCCCTTTTCTTCTTCGTTTAAGGTAACTCGAAGTATGGAAAGAATAGTCATCATATTGATATATCGAGTGTTATCTCCTTAGGCAAAGAAGAAAAAAAAGATCTGCCAGATTCAGTCTTCCACTGCCCCTATGGAGGAGACAGACATTCAAGATGAGGTCATCAGCCCCGTGAACGATGAGGGTATCGAGGACGAAGAGGAGATTATCGATGATGAGGAATGAATAGAGACATCTCCTCATAATCATAGGGATGACGAAGATACCGATGATGGCGCCAACGAAGAGAAGATTTCCCGTGGTGGTGATGGCACTGGTGGAGAGAAAGTTATGTCTGACATTCCGATGAACGATCCTCCCATTGGATCGGTGCAAAATCAGGGGAATGAGGGTGCTGAGCTTCAGTCAACAAACCCTACTCAAGAATTTTCTTTTGGTAAAATTCATTCCGCTGGGGGTCCGATAGATATTAACGCCGCCATGGGGTTAGCTGAGGAGCTCTCTTTGGTTTCTCCTAATGATGAATGTGATGTTCTTGGGGGCAAAGGTGAGAAAGCAGCTGATGGGGGAGTAGCTGAGACTGGTGGTGAAAAGGCATCTACTCAGGAAGAAAAATTGGGTGGTGAAGGTGATGAGGCTCATGCTAACGAAGAGATCGGGGCCACGAAAAGTTCTAATGGTCAAGAGGATGTGGTCGATGTCGGAACTTCTAATGGTGCATCTCCGGAGGGTTTTGATATGGCCCTGATGCAGGACGGTGATGACGCCACACTAGATTGGTTGATGAAGAAAAATTTGATGATTGTGCCGAACCCTGCTCCGGTGATACCTGGTGAGAAAAATTCCGATGCCTTCACTTGCAAAAGGATGCAATTATCATCTCACGATGATGTTGCCAAAATTTGGGAGAGGATTTGGGTGCTACTTATACCAGCTTACTGGTCGATCCCCCTTCTTCCATCGCCGATATGATGGCTATCGCTGATGGGTATCAGTATGGTTTTCCCCAGCAACGTGTTCTTGAGGTTAGTCGTCGTAGATTCCCTTGTTTTATTTCTTATATGATGACTTTTTACTGATAGTCATTATCTGCTCGTTATCAATGCAGATAATGAGAAGTGAACACTGCAACCACACTCTGTACCAATTTTTCAAAGCGAATGCCCTCAAACTGGAGGCAAATCTTCGTCACCGGGAAGAAGAATTGAACGCTGCTGAGGCACTCATTTCTTCTAAGGAAATGAAGATATTATAACTGAAGAACCAGCTGAAGGGGAAAGAGAAGCTTGGTGCCGAAGAGGATAAGCTTCGTGTTGAACTTGCATTGGTTCGTAGTGACTTGGAAAAGGCCCGCAACGATGCTTCGTCTTCTAAAGGTTTGTTTTCTTTATCTATTCTCCTCTTCGTCTCTCTCTTTCGTCTTATTAGTGTGTTGTCCGAGTCTCCCCGCCCTATCTTCAGCGGGCGTTACCAGAGAATTGGTATGGATTCGGAATGAGAGGACTCGGCAAGCTACCCAGATTAGGGAATTAATGGAGAAAACTAAGATTGAAGCCGATAAATGGAATGCTCGAGCGGATGAGCTTAATACCCTAGTAGCTGAGTGATGCGTGTCGTAGGTGCTCAAATTAATTCACTTATATTCTACTTTAATAATGAATAGCAGTAAATAAGATTCGTTCCCACGAAGAGCAGGGAGATTTAGTTGTCGAAAGGTTCATATGTGAATTCAGTTAACATTGTACAACTTCAAATTTGAATTGAATGTTTTGATCATCTTATGAAATGAACTCTAATTTCTATGAGTTTCTAATTTGAGGTTCAGTCAGAAATAAGTCAGACGATTCTGATGAATCAGATTTTTTGGAATAGCTTCAGTCATAAATACCAGTTAGACTGGGATTCAGACGAATCATCTTTTCTGAAATTATTCATCCTAGATAAAACTGTAGGCCAGCTTTAAAGTTTTTTAATATAAAATTACTGAAACGTCTGTGGTTGTAAGTATTTTTTACAGTCTGTGGAAGAAAGTCGTAATTACAAGAGATTAAAAGAATCCCAGACACAGTGTTTTGGGAAATAAGACTACAATATTGGGGCTCCCGAAAACAGACGTTTTTAGAGGTTTTAAGACTTTTTTTGGCAGACTTTTTTTTTGCATTTTCCACTAGTGTTACTTTGTACCCACTTTCAAATACTTTTTTTTTAATTCATGTATTTCTCGCAAATTGTTGTTGTATCTCGCAAAATGTCGCTTCTGATTTATGTATTTCTTTTGTTATGCAGATGTATCAATGTCGTGTTGTTCCCCCAAGAAAAGAATGGATTTATGCACCTAAGTATTCACCTCCATGGGTTGCTGGTGTTCAATCATTCATCAAATTTACAAGAGACAGTCTTGGTGAAGCTAGCGATAAAGTTCGATGTCCTTGCATGAAATGTAAGAATTACAATAGTTTACCAAAATCTCGGAAGATGTACATGGGGATATTCTTGAGAATGGATTCGATATGACATACCAAACATGGATCACGGAGAGCAACCTAGTGATCATGTTTTTAATGTTGAATCTCCTCCTTTACCCTCTAATTATGTTGTGAATGAAGATGTTCTGTTTCGAGAATTCACATCTTTTTCAATGAGACATTAGGACGTGCAGTTGGTGTCAATAACTTTGAAAATTGCCATAATAATTTTGATTGTCCTCCGGGTGCTGATGTTGAAGATGATACCGGTGGTAATAATCAAGATAGAGCTGGTGTCAATTACAAGAAAGGGTACAAGATGTTGTACAACCCTTATATCCAGTTGTAGTCCTGAACATACAAAATTGTCGGCAACGGTTGAGTTGCTTAGTATGAAAGCAAGATATCAATAATATGATGTTTTCATGAGTTATTAGGATATTTGATTAAACCGTTTTAGTTGCCGGTCCAAATTATCCATGCTTGCATTCTCTATCGGAAGGATTATGTTGATTTAGAGGAATGTCCTAAATGTAAGGAAAGTAGATGGAAAAAGCCGCCATAAGGGAGTATTCCAACTACAAGAAAGGTGTCGGTAAAGATACTTAGATATTTTCCAGTTACGGAGAGGTTACATCGAATGTATAGTGTACCTTGGATAGTTAAGCTGATGATTTGGTATTTTAAGTTTGTGGAAAGTGCTACACACATGCGGCATCATGTAGATTCTTCTCAGTGGAAGGATGTTAGAGCATATCACGGTTGAACCCACCAAGCATTGGTATGTCAAGTTTGGCTATCATATTTTAGTGAATCAAAACTCATGTTAAGAGTCGCTTGATTATGTACTAGAGTCAACTTAGTATAAGTTAGCTTGAAAGTATTAGGATATGAGACATACGAGTATTGCGAAGACTTGAAGAAGTGAAGAAGTAAGAAGCTACAACGATAACATCATCCTTCCACTTGAGGTTAGTGATATTTGACTTGAACTGTTTCATTCCATGACGTATCTTTCAAGTCGTACATATTGAAAACAAAACTGCGAAGCATGAACACTCTAGATAGACATAGTATTAAGGAATACAATACGAGGTTTATTGCTTAACCATTAAACTTTGTAGATAAGACATCGACATAATCGTTTAAATTCTATTGTGATTATGTATGGGTATGAGGTGAGGATTTCATCCTAGGAAACAATGTTTATACATGTGTTTTAAGGAAGTAAGTTTATAAACTTGTTTATGAATCGAATCGCCAGGCGTTATTGGTATTGTTATTCATTGCATATCTTGTGAACAACCAATATGTGTGATTTAGTATAACCGCTCATGACTTGTTTGTGTTCTTGGTAAAACTAGTCACAAAGGCCTGACTTATGTATTGGTATGACTTTTATTAGTGAAACCGATCTTAAGTAATCACTAGAGATGGTATGATCGAGTTTGTGATTTGTGTATGACCAACTATGGGTAAAGGGGAACCGATCCTATGAAGAGGTGCAACACATCACAAAGGGGAATCGATCCTTGTATGAGGTGCAGCAAGTTTTTAGGAGAAAGGGGAACCGATCCTATGAACATGTGAAGCACGTTTTAGGCAAAGGGGAACCGATCCTATGGACATGTGCAACACATATAAGTTAGATACCATATATATGTTGGGAACCGATCCTAGTACCTAGTCAACCGAATTTTGGGAAGATAGTGTGACTATGCACATTACTCACATGGAGGTAGAATCGAAACTTGTTTTGGTAGAACCGTTAAACCCATGATTTGTGATTGAGTGTTTCTTGATCAATCGGATAGTTTTTGAAAGTCAGATGAACCAATTTTAAACTTGTTTGGAAGTGTGGAAAATCGGTTTCAAGGTTGTAAGTATGAAAGAGGACTTACAAATTATGGATGTCGGCATACTTTGAACACGAGCAGTAATGTTTATCTTTTATTGTTCAAAGTTATTCCTTAATAGCTACAGGAAGGAAATCCCAGGATCGAAATATAGATAAGTTAAGAATCTTTTATTTAAGGTTTTTAATTTTATTTTAGGAAAACAAGAATTAGTAATGTGCATTTACTAGTTGAGATTTTCCAAAGAGATTTTGATCAATATTTTGGATGAGCATTTCCAGGAATTATGGAAACCGAATTTGGAATATATTGAATATCTTTGAGAATATTTTCGGTTTTGGAAATTCTTTGGTGTCCAAACTTCCTTGTCTATAAATACTTGAAGTTTGCATTTCTAGCAAACTAATCCTTCGTGACAGCAAACTTCCTCGGTTATATTGTTACTGGTGTAGTCGCCTATTCGGAGAGGAGAGTAACCTAATTGGGCGAAATCTCTTACGGCCGCTCAGTTTAAAGTCTTCTTTGGGATTGAAATCTCTATTAGTACCGTTGGTGGGAAACTAGATAATTGCGGTTTATCTTGTGTTTTCGATTGATTTGATTGACTAACGATGGTTGAACTTTGATTACACCTAGTTTGTTTATGCTTGATAATCTTCTCTTCTGATATAAGATTCACTCAAACTAGATCGAAGTTTCGACAGTGTTCTTTAGACTGTTGTTAGTTCTAAAGACGATCTTGTGATAATCCATTGTTAACAGACTCCGTTCTGTGCGTGATTGATCACAAGAGATTCAAGTTGTTGTGTGCAGGTGTTTATTGAAGATCTAAGAAGATTTGAAGACAAAGAAGATATTGAAGATTTCTGATTTGGGGTTCATAATCTTGGTGTGCATAATACTTGTTTCGGTTGTAGTAGCAGGATTTCCCACACTACACCCCTTACTCGAATTTGCTTAATTAATACATTTGAAGATGAATAATAATGTACTTTATTAATTGTTTTCTTGAAAGGTTTACAAAGAAATGTAGAACAGAGCTTAAGTAATTACAACCACTCTTGACTTTCTCTCTCCTAATGACTTGCTCAACAATTTCCAAAAGATCCCCCCTTCTCACAGACTCACTCAACCCTTTATATAGGGTGATACATAGTGGATGACAGCTAAGCTACCCTTTATTTTCGGGAATGTCCCGCGAAGTGTCGCAGATGTACAAACATTCACTTTCGCAACACTTCTTAACCCTCGCCAGGTCTCACATCTTCTTTATGTTTTGCCTGTCGTTATTCATTGCGTCGTTTATTCTAGCTTCCTGCAACTCCCTCGCGACGCCGTCATTCATTAATCCCGCGAACCTTGTACGTTGCGATATTATGATCCTACATCTTGCCTCTTTTTCCTTGAATATTGCTTGAAGAGCGATCTTTGAGGAAAAAAAAATGTTGTTGTAGTAATCTTTGGTCCTTGCTAGTGATGGAACGATCAGAAGAATACTGTACTTGAAAAGTACGTACTTGCCTCTATTCTTTTGCGAAGTTCCGAAGCTTTTTTAAGATGTATATGAAGCGTCGTCTCCTATCTCTCCTCATATTTCTCACGGATTTTGTTTATTAATGTCTTTTCTTGACACGTCTCTTTCAACCGTTTATTCTTGACCGTTCATGTCTCTTCTCGCATTAAATGACCTCGTTTTTCTCGAGGATCTTTTTCCCTATATATAGTTTTTTCTTCCTCTCCTTTTCATTCTTTTAGTTCCTCTCTGCAACTTTTCTTCAACTCTCTCCTTCCGCAATTTGCGCTCCTGCTACTGCAAATCTTTTCTTCGTTCTTTCTAGCGCTGATCTTAATCTCCAATCTTCCATCCATTCCCATACTGATAAATGGCTTTCATCAGTCGTGCATACAAAGCTTCTTTTGAAGAAGTTCAACAGAAGTTGCTCGAGAAGGGTTTCACTCTATCAACCATTCCTGATCAAGAATCTTCATCTATTCTTTCTGCAAAGTTATTTACTGATCATCAATGTGATGATCAAAAGATTATAGTCTCGCTAGGCCAGCTTCTCGCGGGACTCCCTATTCCTTTATACGATCCAGAGTTGCCTCTATTTTATGAAATCTTGGCCCATGAAAAATTCTCTCGGGCTATTTATCAATTGAGTGGCGATTGCATTCGCCTGATGCTTGAGTTCGCGAACCGCGTGTTGGGCAAAGGATCTTTATACTCTAATTCTCGTCGAAACCCCAAATTTTGCAGACTTGGAAATAGTCTTGAGAAGTACACATAGAAAACTTTTTGAAAATTATGCGGTGATAACTATGGTGAATGTGAAATCTCATTTGGGTATTCGCACGAAAAAGAAGGATAATGTCCCCGAGGATAAATTGCTCATGCGGGATATTGATTGGCACCCGGGTAATAATACTACTCTCGCCACTCCAAAGATGAGAAATGGTGGGTTGTACCCTTGATCTTAAATGGCCCTTATATCGCGGGCTCGCACATTCTTCCTGCGAACCTCGCAGGATATCATCCTTGGGAATTCAAATGGCCTGAGAAGGCGAAGGAGGTATGTTTCCTACTTCAAATTTTGCTTTCACAACTTTCTTTCTATCATTCTTTGAGTTTGTGAAATCTTTAGATAACTAGATTAAGAAGAAGCTATAAGAAGGATCCGTCGGAGGATACTCGACATTGCTTCGATAAACACAGTGAAGTAAGAAACATTTCCTTTCTTTTTATTTAAGACAATATTGTTGCCTCTGTTTCTTATCTTGACGCGTACGCGAAGGTTGGAGTTGAAGAAGCTTTAGCTGCGAAGAGTAAAAGTAAGGGCAAAACTGTTGCTCGCAAGAATAAATCTTCTGCTCCATTAACTAAAAAGCGAAAGGCTCAGTCTTCTTCTCGCCTTAGTTCAAGCTCTGAATCTTCTGATGAGGATGATTCGAATCGTTCTCTTGCTAAAGAAACTCCATTGGCCGGTTCTCCTATGGATCGGTTATCTAGCATCTTCTCAGACTCTTTCCAAGGAATGGGAGATGCTCCCCTAGCTTCTCTTTGCGGGACTCTCGCAAATGTGTGTAATCTTTGCTTTACTAGAAGGCAACGATTCTTTCAATGGAGCCTCTAGAATCGTGTCTCTGACTTCTTGAATGCACTTGGATCTTTGGTACGCATGCGGTCATATTTTCCTGTTAACTTTAAATTTTTAAATGTATATATATTAATGACTTTTCTATCTTCTTTCATAGGTTGGAAGAACTTCTTTTGTAGTTGCCTCAGATCTCGAGAGAAGACGCAACAATCTTGAAAGGAAGAACTCATGATTGAGCAAGAAGATTCGAGAACTAGAAATTGAAGCTGCGTCGTCTCGCGATAAAGATGAGAGAATTCAAAAGTTGAATACCGAACTTGACTCCCAAAAAGTTAGGGTGTCCACTCTTGTAACGCTAATCAGCAACTTTATGGTATAAAATTTTTCCTCCTTTTACTATTTTTGTTTCATCGGTCGCATATTTCCCCTAACGTATTACTTTCATGAGATGTATATAATCTCTCCGATGAGGCTATTCTTCTCCATACATTTCCCGAACCTATGGATAATAACCTTCTTCTTGCTCATCTCAACAACTCTTTAAGTAGTTCATCGAACAAAATTAACTCCCTTTCATTAAATGAACTCCAGGACCAAATATCGCCTTTTAGAAATTGAACATAGATCCTGGTTTAAGTACAGACCAACCAATTTAAACAAATGTTTCTTGAGTCTCATAAAGAGATCAAAATTTTGAGGAAGAAAATTAGTGACCATATAGATGACAAAGATCGCATTGCTAATAATGGTGCACAAGCATTAGCAACATTTCAAAAATCTCTTCTTGAGCTACAAATTGAGCGAGATGGATTGCTTCGCCAGAATTCCTTACTTAGTGAGAGAGAAGATCAAATTCGGTCACTCCTTGTTATAAATAATGATGATGAATTTGCCTGGGCTGCGAAAGTTTTAGATAATGCCAGAAATAACCTAGGTGTTGATGTTAGTCTTCATGCCGAGCATACTTCCTTGGTTAAAGATATGATATCTAACAGAGAAGGTTGCTTATTATACCTTACTGTTTCTTATTCCTGTTGTACCGTTTATAAATCATTAATTTGTTGTTACTTCTTTGTAGAATCTGAGAAAAGACTTCAAGCTAGGATTGCAGAGCTTGAATCTGAGAAAGAACAACTCGCAAGGAATTTCCAGCGAGAATTGAAGAACTTGAATCGAAAAACAAATTTCGCAAAGAGTCTCTCCTTCGTAATAACAAGTATTCCAAGTTGAAGAAACAATTTGAAACAACAGTGGAGAACTTTAATAATGATGCTGTTCGTTTTCGCAATGGAGCTATGGAGTATGTTTGTAAGCACCAGAACATCCCTCTGCATACATATCCCTGGCTCCTCGAAAAGGTTCCTGAGAATCTGCCTGTCTCAGATGTTTCTGATAGTGAAGCTGGCGAAGAAGAAAATTCTGGCAATGGAAATAATAGAGCCGAAGAATCGGATGAAGGAGAAGAATCACCAAAGAGATAACTCTTTCGCTGCCTGTAATACCTGTATATTTCTGTATCTTTATTATAGTGTACTTCTTGGATTCTTCCCCCCTGAATTCAATCTTCACTCCCCTTTTTTGGGTAGTTCTTCCTTGTAATATAATTGGCTAACGTTATTGATGTATAACTCTTTCGTCAGAAGATGAATAACAATGTTCCATCTTTTCCATTCCCATACTTGCCTCTGTTATTTATCTTCAGATGGAAGATTTTAGCTGCCATCATGTATGTTGTTGAATAATAATTTTATCGTTATTGAAATGTATTGTTGCGACGTGGTCGCAGGTGTCTTCGTAAATCAAGAATTCTGTTTACTTTGCCTTATCTTCACAGATTTTTTGTCTGTTATCATTGCGACAAGGTCGCAGGCCGCCCTTACATTTTCAAGCAAGGACCCATTGACCCTGCCTTATCATCTTTGTGTGGTCTTCCGAGTTAGACCTCCCTAATTAGAGGTCCTCCCCTGCCACCTTTCATCGCGACAAAATCGCAGGACGTCTTTACACTTGCATGTAAAGACCCCTTGATCTTGCCTTATCATTTTCCAAGTATTTTTGCCTCTGCAGGATGTTTTAGTTGCGACAATATTACAGGCCTAGATATTCTTGCAAACATAAAGCCCCATGACATTGCCGTCGTGCGACGAAATCGCAGGACGTCCGTACATGTTGTGTAAAGACCCATTGATCTCGCCTTACCCTGGCGTTAGTATTATTGCCTGCAGGATCATTGCACAAATATGACAAGCCTAAGTCTCCTTGCGAAAACAAAGCCTCATGACATTTGCGTCTGTTTTGACACCCCCTAATGGAGAGCGTCGCCCTTATCATCTCCCCGGTTGCCCCTTCAAGGAGGCGAAACATCGGCCATACAAGACTAGCTCCTCCCATCCGGTCTTAACAACAACCAGTTGTTTTAGCAGCCTCTTATCCCTTATACCTATAGGGTTTATGGTTACGAGGCTGCACCCTAAGTGGAGTTTTATTCGGGCGAGTGCAACATATGCCAAGACTTGCCAAGAATGGCCAGGGTAGGTTCATCCATCCCGGGCACTCTGGCTCAACCGTGTACCTCGGCGCCTTGAGCATACATCGACTCCTAAGAAGAGACCCTCGGCCGCCCAACCAGGGTATAACCTACATATATAGTTGGGAATCCAAGGTACCTCTTCCGGATAGGCTTTCATGGGCCCCAAGTTTTCATGACTCAGGCTTCAGGAGCGGTGTAACCTTCCCCCTGAGCCATGTCGAGAGATACCCCCTTATATGACGCACTTTAGGTCTTACATTTGCCTCTTACGAAATGTTATTCGCGAACTAGGGTGTATGCCATAAAGGTTCGTCCCATTCTTTTACTCATTCATATTTGTTAAATCATTTGATCATTCATGTTTCATTATTTGCTGATACTTGTTTGCGAAGTACTCGCACAATTCTGTATTTTCATTTTTCTTTCTTAATTGAATTCCCATATACTCTTGTCTGCGAGATTCTCGCACATCATTACTTCAACTGCTACCTTTTCTCCTGTTTTTGTTGATTATTCACTTCTTATGCCTTTTGTTCCTCATATCCTTTGCTTCTTTTTTACCATAATATTAGCCTGTCTCTAGGCACTCATCTCGCGAGGTATGTTCAGTCCTTATTTCTATAACATCTACCATCAGTTTTTCCTTTCTCTGCTCATCTCTCACATATTGCTTCCAACCCTTTCTTTTGGCACTTCTTTCTTCGCAGCTTTCTACATCGACCTCATGACATTGTTGTGACTCCTTCCAATCTCCCTGTATAATACCAATGCCATTTGGATGTGGAAATTTGATACATTGATGATATGTTGATGCGACTCCCAAGATTTCATGAAGCCATGGCCTCCCAATCAGCGCATTATATGGAGATTCCACGTCAACCACACAGAACAAAATATCAGTTGATAATCCTTGTAGAGGTATTCTCATGTGAACCTCTCCCTTTGGTTTGTTTGCAGTGCCATTAAAGCCATATATCTTGTATGTCGAGGGGATCAAATCCTCATCTTTTCCTCCCATCGTCTTGTAAGTATGATAGAAGAGAATATTCACCGAACTTCCGGTGTCGATTAGAATTCGGTTGATCGCCCAGCAAGCTTCTGCCTCATCATCTTCTCCATCAACTGGTTTCGGGTTAATCTCTAACTTCACAACCAACGGGCTATCATGTGTTTCTCTTCCTTTTGGCACTTCATTTGCAGAGAAAGAAATAGTCTTCAGCTGCCACTGTTCTAACTGCGTCGTTTTCGCCAAACTCATTATTTCTTTATCATTAGCATCTCTCGCATAGACTCTACTAAGCACGTTGTCGTGGAAATCTTCGATTGTGCGATAGGAGTGGACGATAGAGTTGCAGTTCAAATTTTTAGCTTTTGTTCCAACCTCTATAACAAATGTTTCTTTTCCTTTCGCTGACACTGTTCTGTGCGTCTCTGGTGGTGGTGGTAATGTCTGGCTTGTTCCTTCTCCCTTTAGAAAATGATTCAGTTTCCCCTGATCAATCATCCTGAGAATAATTCTCTTTATGTTTCTACAATCGTTTGTTTGATGCCCATGGAAGCGATGGTAAGAACAAAACTCATGACTTCAATCGCGTAGGGTGGTGGTTCCATCCCCGCGTTCCAAGGTCTTTGGTACATCTTCCATCACAAGTATAGCCTCCCAGATATTTTCCACACTAGCATTCAGTGGAGGCATCTTAATCGGTTCCCATACTATTCTACGACTTCTCTGCCCTCCATGGTTATATTGCCTTCGTCCACCGTAAGTTTCTTGCACATGATCTAGCCTCTGAATCTTATTATTGCTGTTACGGTTGTAATAGTTTCTTTCTCGCTCAAACTCTTCTTGATCATGGCTCCCCATGGCTACTATCTTCTGTTGTCCCTCATCAGCTTTCCTTGCCTGCTGTCCTTGCGAAGTGCTCGCCACTATGTTTATGAATTGAGGACACAAGCTTGCATTCGCAGCGTTAGAGCTTGTGTTCGCGATTTGGATAAGAATTCATTTCATTCTGTCTTTCTTCTAAGGCAATATATTCTTCCTGTAATTCTCATGAGTTACGCCATCGTGATTGTATTTTTGATTCTAAAATTTGAATATATAACAAATTGGTCGCGAAAAGAGCATTCACAAATGATAGGATGAGGTATCTTTCCTCAACACGTCCACGCCATTTCGCTACACATGGTCCTCCATCTTATTGTCAACCGCCTTAAACTCTCGCCAACTCTTTGTTTCAACCCGAATACATCTTCAATACACAGTGGCGAAGAGTTGTTACTTATGTATGCTCCTAGGAATGTGGCTTGTAAATGGTTGAATGATGGGATTGTATTTCTTGGCAGTCCTTCAAACCATTTTAGTGCTTCTCCTATTAGGCTTGACGCAAAATATTTGCATAGTATAGCGTCATGATTCTCCCATTGCAACATGCATCTCATATAAGCCTTGATATGTTGTATTTACGAGTTGTTCCATCAAAGATGTTGGTTAATGCGGTGTAGATTACACTTAGGAGGTATTCCTCCCATTTGTACTTCTAGCGTGAAAGGATTCTTCGCGGCTCTGCGATGGCCCCGTCCGATTGTCTCCTTCCTCCTTCCCTTCTATTATTCAAGTAATCCTCTCATCTCGGCCAGTTCTCTTAAGATTTGTTCATTTGTCTCGAGTTTGTTTCTACTTGGTCTTTTAGCTCGCTTCTCTCCTTCTTCGCTCCCCGCCTATTTTCACCTTCTCGCTCGTTATTTTCCCCTCTTCTTTCCTTCGCGACGCCTCTTCTTCGTTTCTTTCGCCAATTCGCACGCCATTATATTGGTTGTTCTCTCTTCTTGGCTGTCTCTCAATTCCCATCTGCACCCTCTCATATTCTTCATTAATATTTCTATTGGTACGATTTTGTTCCCTCCTTCTTTCGCGGTTGTCGTGGTTATTCTGCTTAGGATTGCCTCCTCCATCTCTTGATTTTCCATTTCTGCTCTTATTCTTTCTCTCTCGCGAGCTAGCCGCGCTTGTTCAATGTAATGTCTCTCAATGTCATTCTCGATCTCTCGGTTTCTTCTCAATTCTTCTCTCCCGTGCAAGATTATTCTCCTTATTTGCCAAGTTGGGTCATTCGGCTCTTGAAGTTGCATGTTTCCTTGATTTTCCCTATTCCAAGCTCATTTTGAAGATTTTGGGCTGAGGAATATAACGATCTTCTATTTCCCCTCTTCTCTCGCCATGCTCGTATTCGGATTTTGTGTTTCTTCCTCGGTACTTTGTTGGTAAAACTCTCATTCTTTCTTCCATATTCGATCTTGAACTTGATCTCACGCTACTTCTAGATCTCCTATTTTGCAACCTCATATTTTCCATCCTCAATTCATGATTTGTCTTGTCAAGTTTGCTCGTTCTTCCGCCTCCCTAACCGTCTTTCTTCGTGTGTTGTTTGTCTCAATCTTTCTAATGCTGCGATTTCTTCGTTTTCTCCATTCATTCCTTGCTCTCCTTGTCCATTGTTCACCAGCTGCTGTTCCTCTTCTCTTTCGTCTTTAGAATCAGATCTCCATGTATGTACACTTACTCTATCATAATCCACACTGCGTTTGCTCTCGGGGGAGATTGGTGGTTGGTTTTGATCTTCTCCATCGTTTCTCATATTCATCCTTGACGATTCTCTGTTTCATTCCTTCTTTCTCAAAGCAAGTCTCCCACTTCTTCTTACAATCGTTGGTTGCCCTTGTACATTTCTTCTTCTAGCCATTTTCTTTTCCAATGAATTCTTGAGTACCTTCTCCAAATCTTTTCTCTGTTAATCAAATTCCTTCCAATTTCTACGTTAATCACTTTGCTCGTCCCTCGTTTCTAGCGCATATGTAGTAGCAGGATTTCCCACACTACACCCCTTACTCAATTTGCTTAATTAATACATTTGAAGATGAATAATAATGTACTTTATTAATTGTTTTCTTGAAAGGTTTACAAAGAAATGTAGAACAGAGCTTAAGTAATTACAACCACTCTTGACTTTCTCTCTCCTAATGACTTGCTCAACAATTTCCAAAAGATCCCTCCCCTCTCACAGACTCACTCAACCCTTTATATAGGGTGATACATAGTGGATGACAGCTAAGCTACCCTTTATTTTCGGGAATGTCCCGCGAAGTGTCGCAGATGTACAAACATTCACTTTCGCGACACTTCTTAACCCTCGCCTGAGTCTCACATCTTCTTTATGTTTTGCCTGTCGTTATTCATTTGCGTCGTTTATTCTAGCTTCTGCGACTCCCTCACACATAGTCATTCATTAATCCCGCGAACCTTGTACGTTGCGATATTATGATCCTACATCGGTATAAGAGGATCCAACTATAATCGGTTTATCCTTGTGATAGATTGGATTGATTAGTTGTGTAGATATCAATACAATTCTTTGTGATTAAAAGTGTTGATTGCAAAATCTTAACAATTATCTTTTATAGTTGAACATAAGATAGATCTAAGAACCTGACGAAAGAGTTTATTGAGATAAACAGAAGAGCCTTTGTCTAACTCACATCACTTGGTTGAAGAGAGTTGATACCAAACAGATTTGTTATTCCGTTACTGTTTGGAATATGAACCATAGAAATTGTTCCAAGTACGTGACTTATTTATAAGTTGGAGGCGTGGGAATACAGACGAAATTATGTGAACCGATTAGTTGCATTGTCTCGACTCAGTCCATAGACAATCACTTTCGGAGAAAGGACTTATAGGTAGGAAAAGTTTTAGATTGAGGTATATTTGGGTACCCTCGCCTTTTTAATTGGTATCAGAGCAGTCATACACGAAAAGATCTAACAATCTGTGTTTGGTGCGATCCAACCTATAAGAATGAACTCGAGTTCTCATGAATCGACTTCAGTTAACATACCGCCAAGATTTGACGGAACAAACTATCTATGGTGGAAATCTTCTATGAGATCTTTTCTTCAATCACGAGACTTTAATACTTGGCTAGTCGTCGATGGTTATATTCGTCAAAGATAGAAAATTTAAAGCGAGTTTAAACGCTTAATAGATTTTTAAGCGAAGAAAAGACGCTTGCATAGAATTGAGATGGTTTGAATGCTATAATACATGTTGTAAGTCGTGATCTACAACATCATGTATCAACATGTCAAACTTCGAAAGAAGCTTGGGATAATATTCAGATCGTATTAGAAGGAAACACTTCAAAGAAAGAAGCTAGACTTCAAACTCTTACGTCCAGATTGGGAAAATCTTGAATGGATGACAATGACACTTTTGAAGAGTTTCATCTTAAACTCCGAGATAATTAATGCCTCTTTCTCTCTTGGAAAGACTATCTCTGAAAAGATATAGTGTGCAAAATTCTCAGATCGTTTCCACCAAGATACGATTCTAAGAAGCATGCAATTAAAGAAGCAAATGATCTCTCAACTCTCTCACGAAGGACACTCGTTGGAAAGTTAAAGATCTTTGATCATGAATCACATTCTATTCAAAATAAAGGAATTGCTTTTAAAGCTGCAAAAATTCCGAAAGCTCCAACGGAGAGGATGCTAATGATGAAATTGAACAATCATCATCATTGATTACCATACAGTTTCGAGATCTCTTGAAGAAAATGAATAAGAGATTCATAAAGGATACTCATCGATCTCCTCGTCCACATGATCGAGTTCACGTCAAAAGGATCATGAAGAAGATGATGAATATCAGCCGCAATGATTTAAGTGTAAAGGGTTTGATCATATTGCTAAAGACCTTGTCCCAATCTTAAGAAATACTTTGGAAGCAAGGTGTTGGTCAGTAACTCTAGATGAGACCTCTGATTCATACGATTCTGAAGAAGAGGAAACAACTAATATTGTATTAGTTTTCAATCTTATTTCTTCCTCCTCCATTACTGATTTACCCATTTTAAAAATGGACATGTCTTACGATGTTATTAAATCATCTAATGGTAAAGGGAAAAATAAGACAAGATGCAAAAATTATCTCAAAAACAGGAGTGTTAAAAGTTGCATAGGCAACCCAAGTCAATCTCAAGGTACTTCGCTAGTTCGAGGTAACAAGAAGAGAATTTCTCATACGATACTAGATCAAGGACAACCTTTTTGTTCAAATTTTCATAATGAGAGAAAATCTCAGACTAATACCACTTGATCGGTATTAGAATTCTTTCCTCACCATGTGTGCCAAATTTTGAGTGAGGAAGAAGAAAAATCAAGGCACTTATGTGTAGATTATGGAAATAAAATCTAGTATTTGAAAGTATTTGATACATTCGTATTTTTAGAAATATTATATTTTTGAATTATGAAAATTATAAAAGATCCTTCTCCTTCTTTGGTCATTGAACCATGAGTCTCGATCCAACATCTTCTTTTGGCAAGATGCTAGATCGGGAAAGATCAACTTAAGATTAAGTCCTGGATCTTCTCTTGATATTAAGAGTAAAATTAGAAAAGAAGATCGCTTAGCAAGCAAGAAAGAGATAATACTCGAAGAAAGATCGGTGTATTGAAGCATTGATACACTTTTGTGTTCAATCAAAACAATTACATGCTCTTGCGAATCCTTCACGAAAATTTCTCACCTGCAAGAAATTCTGGTCAAGCAACAAGGTTTTCTACTTGAAGAAATTCACAAGCTGAGATCGAAAGTAATAATCCACCTTCATTTTTAAGAACTAATATGAAGGAGTGAGTTGCAAAAAAGGAAATAAACATCAATTTTGATTTCTTTCAATGATTGTATTAAGTCTATTATGAATAAAATTATTTGATTTATAATTGTTCTTGTGATGGTTTTTGATTTACATAGCTTAGTGCTTGAATGCTTTGTTATTGCTATGGATGTTTATGGGATGTTTGATTTCGGTTTATTACCTTGATATTCGATCTCATAATGTTGTGAACCCTTATGGTTTGGGTGACTTTTTGATTTAGCATGATTAAGTTTTAGCCCATCTTTGGTAGGCTTTATCAAAGGATCATGAGGGGTTTTGATAGAAACAATATGTGAAAAAGTCACAATATGTTGAATCGGTTTCGGTAAGCATAAAAGCATATGTGTTTCAAGGGTTTTCAACTTTTGCTTGCAATAGTTAAAAACCGATTTTCAACCTTTCTCTGGTAAAGGTTGGTTGTTGTTATTCTTTTGTTTTGCACAAGGATGACAACATTATGATATTTCGATATCAATTCTCCCTGGAAGAAGATGCAAACATATTGGATAAGTGGATGCGAAATTTGAGGTAACAATGTTGTTAGTTAATTGTTTTCCTGTTTATGAAAAGCCTGATTTTTATTTCATATATTTATTGCTTTTGCTTAACAAAATTCGGTACAATTGATGTTTTATTCCATGATGTGTGTATGGATGTGTGTGTGATTCAATTGTTTCCGGTTAAGAAAAACTATTGTTATCTTGCTTTATAGTGTGGTATCAATTGTTTAGGCTTACAAAATTTCGGTGAAATTGCAGTGCTATAATGTCTATGTTGTTTCAATTGCTTAGGTTGAGGTGAATAATTATGCAAGTTGATTTATTTGGTTTGTATGAATTGTTTATGGATTAACGAAAGAAAAGGTTTACGGGATGAGTTGTTTAGTCCAATTCGATTCCGGATAAGAGAAACTAAGGTTATCTTAGTTAGACTTATCAAACACTACACCAAATCCAGGTTTTTTGCAACGCTTGGTTTTTTAGATGTGCAACGGATATTAACGTTGTAGACTATAATCCGTTGGTTATCATCATACATATGTTGCACCAAATCCTGAATAGTAGATAAAAATAATAAAAAAGGACACGCTTGCCTTTATTAATATTGTCGAGGCCTTAAATGTGTATTTCAACCTAATTATTATCCTTTTTCTTCAATTCTTTTTTTCTCGTAAAACATTATCTAAACCTTAAGCTGCTTCTCTCTCTTTTCTTCTCTTCCAAACCGAAGCTGCTTCTCTTCTACACCTAAATTCACATCTTCGAAATCAAGACAATGTTTACAGAAATCAAAATCTATCTCTCATAAACCCTTCTCTCTCCCAAAACGTTATCTTATTATCTTTTTTTCTTCTTTCTCTTCTAAACCTAAATCGAGATCTTCGAATTGAAATCAAGTTTTCAATAATCAAAATCTATCTCTTGGAAACCTGAATCTCATTAATCAAAACTCATAGAAATCGTTTAGATCTGAGATTTGGGTTTTCATGGTTAGAAAAATCAAAAACTAATTTTTCAATAATTGAAACCCTAGAAATCGTTTTCTTCTGTAAAATCAAATGACTCTGTAAGGTGAAGTTTACCACTCTAGTGATGAGCTAATGGATCTTGCTTGGTACAACCCTAATCTTCTTACTTGTTTTTGTTATATTGCTTTATTTTGACCTAATTCTATGAATAACATCTTTTGGTAGGTAATATTCTATAAAGATTTTGCAATTTTTGTTTTTATTTACTACATTTGATTGAGTTTTAAAGTATGGGTTTTCTTTTGATCTCAACTTTGTGGTCATATGGTGTTCTAAAGATACTGTTTGTATGTGGTGTTGATGATTTTGCTGGTGAAAGTGGTATGTGTTGTTGCTTAAAGTTGGTAGTATGGTTAATGCTGCAGATTTTTGTGTTTAGTTGGTGGTGGTGCCTCATTTACTTGGTGTTTGTGATGAATCCCTAGAAAACTTACCCAATGGATCTGGTGAAAGGCAGGCTTACTGTCCAGGTAATGTTTCGACTTTCTAGTTCTTCGATCCTTGAACATTGATCACCATTCTTTTTTTACTTATATGCATAGAGTTTCCTTGTTTAGTTTTATGTTGCATCACTTCCCTTCCACTTTGTATAGTGCAGACTAGACGTGTCTCCTTTGGGTGCGTTATTAACATTTTTGTATGAAATTGGTTAAAATGTTGTAGGTATGGCTTTGGTCTTTTGATGTATGGGTTTGGATCTAAGAAGGCTTTACTTGTAGATTTTGCTTCTACAGAGTTGACAGATTGTGGTGTAATCTTTTTCAATGGCTATCTTCAGTCAATCAATGTTAAAAATGTATTACATTTGAGCATTTAAGAATTATATTTGTGTGGTCAAAGGGATTTTTCATTTGACGTCTGCATTTCTTTTATGTGCAGGTTGTGTCCACACTAGCTGAAATTCTTTGGGAACAGCTAAAGACCAGACGTATATCTTCTATGGGGAGGACATCTAAAGTTCAAAAACCTTCCAGTTCGCAATCCATGGAAGATATTCTTCCAATCTTAGATGGTACTGATGCAAAGGAAGATGATTGCTTTGTCTATGTTTTTATCCACGTTATTGATGGACCTGGTTTGCAAGACAGGTGAATCACAACAATATTTTGCTGCTGCAATTTGTTCCAATATTTGTGTGGTTGCATCAATAGATCATGTCGATAAAGTTCTATGTAAGAATTCACTTTGCATATCACATATGCGATTCATTGTTCTTTATTTCATTTTGTTCCAAATTTAACAAGCACTATGAGTCTAGGAGTTGTTTATTGTAGCGTATGCGTCTACAATCAATTGCCTTTGATAATCCCAATTTTAATCCCGTTACCTCCAATCTGACTTTATAACTCCATTACACGAGGTCAATTTATTGGAGTCTAGAAGTTTGTACATGAAGCATCGTTTTTTTAAGACATACTCATGTGTCGTGTCTTCTTCTCCATCCATAAACATACTCATGTGTCGTGTCTTTTGATCCTTGTTTTTTTAATTTTTTTACTAGATATGGGGCGTATGATCTGGAAGACTCGTAGGATCTGGAAGACTAAAGCTTACGTTAACAGGACATATCGAGCAAGTCAGGGGTTAGTTATTCATGTTGGGTGCAAATTCCGTTCTTATTGAGCACAATTCTTAACATATCTATTTTTTGTTATTAGGCCTTGTCGTGAGCACACAACACACATACAGTAAAACTTCGATAAATTAATAGCCTTGGGACCGGAGAAAATTATTATTTTAGCGAAGTTATTAATTTATCGAGTTAAAATTTAGCCTGTACAAGCCTAGTTGGGACCGAAGAATTTTATTATTTTAGCGAAGTAATTAATTTATCGAAAATTAATTTACCGAAGTTTTACTGTACATGTTTTCTGCTGGTGATGACAAACAAGTTAAATGTTGGGACCTCTAACAGAACAAGGTCTGCTAATGCATTATTTTGCTATCTGGAAACTATCTTCATGTTGCTTGACTAACTTAATGGTTTGGAATTATCTTTGGACTGGTCATTCGATCATACCATGGGCATCATAGTGGTGTTTATTGCTTACTTCTTCGTCCCACCATTGATGTTTTACTTACTGGAGGATGTGACTCTGTTTTTCGGGTATGAAATATAAATTAATCTCTTAAATATAATTTCCTATCAAGTGCTTTGGTCTCTTAATTTACTTTTGCAGAACTGTTCAATTGAAAGATGGAGGTCTTAATTTGAGCCTTTTGAGGTCAAAAGATGGTTGTTATATGCAACAGAAGTCCTATTTGTTGCACATAAATTTATTTTCTTTCTTTGTTGCTCTAAAGGTATGGAATATTCTTACAAAGATACTGGCCTTTGATCTCTCTAGTATGTGCAGATGCGTAAATTGAAGATTATGGATTTGAGTACTTTGAGGAGGAACCGGAGGAGCAAGATGTTGATTTTGAGAACCGATACTCTAAAGGTACTTCCTTATAAAAGTATTTGAGTGTTTGAGTTTCGGTCCAGTACCCGCTTTTTATTTCTCAATTGGGCAATCTTTTAGTGTGTTGGTGTTATTCAGGGGCCTAGATCCAGTTTTAATGCCGATGTGGCGGTCCTTTGTAACTATATTGTTTGGTGCTGAATTTGAAAGTGTTACTTTGAACATACCCTTCATGCTAATTTTTTATTCATATTGTTGCAAGTTTGGTTGAAATTGATCCCGAAGGAGCGCTGGAAGGATTTTCTGAAGTGGTGCGGATGAAACCATATATGGAAGAATAGTAAGTTTCTCTAAATGCCAAGCTCGCAGACGTAGTTATATATGTTACCATGCTCAGAGATTTCTTCTTGTACGTTGACTCTTAAATTATGACTTTAACATTTTCTATGTGTAATTGCGTGAGTTCCCCACTAATATTAATATTAGGTAGGAAATGTTAGAGCATAGCTCGGTTGAACCCACCAAGCGTTGGTATGTCAAGTTTGGTTGTCATATTTTAGTGAATCAAAATTCATGTTAAGAGTCGCTTGATTATGTACTAGAGTCAACTTCGTATAGGTTAGCTTGAAAGTATTAGGATATGAGACATTACAAGTATTGTGAAGACTTGAAGAAGTGAAGAAGTAAGAAGCTACAACGACAACATCATCCTTCCACTTGAGGTTAGTGATATTTGACTTGAACTGTTTTCATTCCCTAACGTATCTTTCAAGTCGTGCATATTGAAAACAAAACTGCGAAGCATGAACACTCTAGATAGACAAAGTATTAAGGAATACAATACGAGGTTTATTGCTTAACCATTACACTTTATAGATAAGACATCGACATAATTGTTTAAATGCTATTGTGATTATGTATGGGTATGAGGTGAGAATTTCATCCTAGGAAACAATGTTTATACATGTGTTTTAAGGAAGTAAGTTCATAAACTTGTTTATGAATCGAAAAGGAAATCGCCAGGCGTTATTGGTATTGTTATTCATTACATATTTTGTGAACAACCAATATGTCTGATTTAGTATAACCTCTCATGACTTGTTTGTGTTCTTGGTAAAACTAGTCACAAAGGCCTGACTTATGTATTGGTATGACTTTTATTAGTGAAACCGATCTTAAGTAATCACCTGAGATGGTATGATCGAGTTTGTTATTTGTATATGACCAACTGCAGGTAAAGGGGAACCAGGATCCTATGAAGAGGTGCAACACATCACAAAGGGGAATCGATCCTTGTATGAGGTACATCAAGTTTTTAGCAGAAAGGGGAATCGATACTATGAACATGTGCAACACATTTTAGGCAAAAGGGAACCGATCCTATGGACATGTGCAACACATATAAGTTAGATACCATACATATGTGGGGAACCGATCCTAGTACCTAGTCAACCGAATTTTGGGAAGCTAGTGTGACTATGCATAGTACTCACATGGAAGTAGAACCGAAACTTGTTTTGGTAGAACCGTTAAACCCATGATTTGTGATTGAGTGTTTCTTGATCAATCGCATAGTTCTTAAAAGTCGATGAACCAATTTTAAACTTGTTTGGAAGTGTGGCAAATCGTTTTCAAGGTTGTAAGTATGAAAGAGGACTTACAAAATTAAGGATTTCGGCATACTTTGAACACGTGCAGTAATGTTTATCTTTTATTTTTCAAAGTTATTCCTTAATAGCTACAGGAAGGAAATCCTATGATCGAAATATAAATAAGTTAAGAATCTTTTATTTGAGGTTTTTAATTTTATTTTAGGAAAACGAGAATTAGTAATGTGCATTTACTAGTTGAGATTTTTCAAAGAGATTTTCGGTAAATATTTTGGACAGAGCATTTCCAGGAATTATGGAAACCGAAGTTGGAATATATTGAATATCTTTGAGAATATTTTCGGTTTTGAAAATTCCTTGGTGTCCAAACTTCCTTGTTTATAAATACTTGAAGTTTGCATTCTAACAAACTAATCCTTCGTGATAACAAACTTCCTCGGTTGTGTTGTTACTAGTGTTACCGCCTATTCGGAGAGGAGAGTAACCTAATTAGGCAAAATATCTTACTACGCTCGTTTTTAAAGTCTTCTTTGGGATTGAGAAGCTCTATTAGTACCGTTGGTGGGAAACTAGATAATTGCGGTTTATCTTGTGTTTTCGATTGATTTGATTGACTAACGGTGGTTGAACTTTGATTGCACCTAGTTTGTTTATGCTTGAGAATCTTCTCTTCTGATATAAGATTAACTCAAACTAGATCGAAGTTTCGACAGGGTTCTTTAGACTGTTGTTAGTTCTAAAGACGATCTTGTGATAATCCATTGTTAACAGACTCCGTTCTGTGCGTGATTGATCACAAGAGATTCAAGTTGTTGTGTGCAGGTGTTTATTGAATATCTAAGAAGATTTGAAGACAAAGAAGATATTAAAGATTTCGATTTGGGGTTCATAATCTTTGGTGTGCACAATACTTGTTTCGGTATAAGAGGATCCAACTATAATCGGTTTATCCTTGTGATAGATTGGATTGATTAGTTGTGTAGATCGGCATCAATACAATTCTTTGTGATTAAATGTATTTATTTCAAAATCTTAACAATTACCTTTGGTAGTTGAACATAAGATAGATCTAAGAACCTGACGAAGGAGTTTATTGAGATAAACAGAAGAGCCTTTGTCCAACTCACATCACTTGGTTGAAGAGATACCAAATAGATTTGTTGTTCCTTTACTGTTTGGAATACGAACCAAAGGAATTATTCCATGTACGTGACTTATTCATAAGTTGGAGGCGTGGGAATACAGACGGAACTATGTGAACCGATTAGTTGCATTGTCTCGACTCATTCCATAGACACTCACTTTCGGAGAAAGGACTTATAGGTAGGAAAAGTTTTAGCTTGAGGTATATTTGGGTACCCCCGCCTTTTCAAAGGCTATAGATCGAAAGTGGCCTGAGTTTTCTGAAGAGAAGCGAAACGTGCGTCTGGGACTAGCAACTGATGGTTTTAACCCTTTCGGGATGATGAGCACGCACAGTACCTGGCCCGTCATGATTGTTCCTTATAATCTTCCACCAGAAGTACCCAAAGATTTCACCATGTTAACAATGATGATTCCTGGTCCAACTGGTCCTAACCATAACATAGATATTTATTTACATCCCTTGATTGACGAGTTGCTTGAGTTATGGTCAGACGGAAAGGTAACATATGATGCACATACAAAGACTTACTTCACAATGAAAGAAATCTTATTGTGGTGCATACATGACTTTCCGGGATATGCCCATGTTTCGGGTCTGCGAACTTCTGGAAAATTTGGTTGTAATGTGTGTGGAGAAAATACAGAGGCATTAAGGTCAAAATGGGGCAAAAAATATGCTTATATGGGTCATAGAAAGTTTCTAAGAGATAAGAATCACACTTATAGACGACATAAGTCTCAGTTCAATGGAAAGAAGGATTACAGGCGTGCACCAAGCCATTTGAGTGGCGTTGATTTGTTCGAGAAGACAACAACCGCAGATAAAGGTTTTGGGAAGTTGGTAAAGCGGCCGGTCAAGGTTAAGTCTTCATGGTCGAAGAGATCGATCTTATTTTGTCTCCCATATTGGAAGGTATTGTTAGCCTGACCTATTGTATGTATCTTGCAGTTAGTTTACAATATGTTATTACTGTTTCTAATGTTTTCTAACTTAATTTATTCATTAGTTTTTGCATGTTCGACACAATGTGGATGTCATGCATGTGGAAAAGAACTTTGCGGAGAATTTGTTTGGAAATTTTATGAACCATAAGGATAAGTCTAAGGATGGGGTTCCCGCGCGCAAATATTTAAAACTGATGAAGTTGAAGCCTAGATTGTGGTTGAAGGAATATAATGGAAAATTAGTGGCCCCCATGCACCTTATCGCTTGTCTGATTCTGAAAGGAAAGTTATCTGCAAAACTCTTAGCACATTGAAAGTACCAATTGGTTACAGTGGGAACTGGAGAAAGAAAGTATGTTTGAAAGAGTTTCAATTGAAGGGTCTCAAATCCCACGACTATGACATTCTTATGCAGAGTCTGATGCCTATTTTTCTAATGCATGGTTTTAAAAAACATAAGCCTTTACGTGAGGCAGTTCGACACTTATCATTGTTTTCAAAGTCCTTTGTTTAAGGTTATTGATCGTCTTTGAGCTTCGTCTAATGCATGAACGTGTAGTGGAGTCATTATGTGTGTTTGAAATATACTTTGCTTTCTTTTTTGTTAGTATGACTCATGTTGTCGTACACTTAGCAGAAGAGGCACATTTATTGGGGCGTGTTCAGTTTAGGTGGATGTACCCTTTTGAGAGGTACAATCATTTAGTTACTGATTCCCTTTTTGTATTTTATGAAATCAGAAAACTTACATATACTTGGTTACTATCACATGTGAAGGATGATGAGAACCTACAAGGTTTATGGCCGCAACAAAAATTATATATAGAAGCGTCTATTCAAAAGCAGTATGAGGTCATTGAAGGAGCGCGCCAATGCATGGAGTTCGTTCATGAGGGAAAGAAAAAGTCTTATAAGTGTCGTGGAAAGATATTATTGCCCGATGATGTTTACGAAGGTCCATACCCATGTGATTCACAGGGAAAACCATATGAGCTAACCACCTTAGAGTATGATCAAGTTCGTCTATGGATATTGAGACACTCAGATGAAAATATTGAATGGGAAGCGTAAGTAAATAATAAGTTGGTTTCGGTTTGAATCAATTCATTGCACTATAAAAAGAAACATTCACTTATCAATGTCTTTGTCAGTTGATAGGAAATACAATACACTTACCAATGTCTTTGTCATTTGACAGGAAATATAATGTGTATGTTTCTAATCTTAACCAAACTCGTAGGGGAAGGACGGAAACTATGGACTATATTTCATGGTTAAGAGGACAACTTGAAGGCACTCCAATGACAGATTTTCGTAGGCTCGCAATTGGGCCGACGTTCCGCACAGTTTCGTATAATTTATATTGTATTAATGGATATCTTTTCTACACATCAAATGCAGAAAAACATTTGACTACACAAAATAGTGGAGTCACAATGAATGCTTGCACCAGCTTTAGAGCAAGTTCCAGGGATACTAACCTTGTCGATGATGATACTACATACTACGACATTCTGAAAAAGATACTTGAACTAGACTACGGAGTTTCACAGAAGTTGTCTTTTATTGTGATTGGGCGTGAGTCGAAGATAAAGTACATGGATCATATGTGGATCGAGAGACAAAGTTGAGGTTTGTCAATTTTGAAAAGTTTGCGAGAAGCTCAAAGAAAGAAGACGAGTCGTTCATCCATGCTTCTCAAGCTAGCCAAGTTTTTTATTGCAGCGATTTGACAAGAAATCATTGGAATCTGGTTTTGGAATCTCCTATAAGATCCGACCCCCATATGAATGCTTTTGAAGATCTATATGTCTTCACTGCAACCTCTAGTGATGCTCTATTGATTTCAGAAACGGTTGGAGATGGTGATTATTGGAGTGGAATTGCTCAGGTAATAATGCGTTGTTTCGGGACTTGTTTATCTATTTGTTTATTTTTTAATCTTATTTATGTGAAAAGATATTTGAACATTCATTCACTTCTTGATGCTTTCACGGAGATGATGAGTATTCAGATGTAGATGATCAGGTAATAATGCTCGTTTCAATAAAATGTTTGTCCCTTTCAATGAAAGCTTCTTTTCTTCTTACCATACATGCGTTAATTGCTGAAAAGTAATGCAAACTTACATAGACTTTGCAATTAAGATACTCTCTGTGGTTAGATAATCACACTATGTTGTCCTGTATATTTATCTCAACTAGTGTTTCCGTCTGCTTCTTTTTTACAGTTCAATAATTTTGTTTTTGTTTCCTCCTTTGTTTAGTATACTCATCGTTGTTTCTTTTTTGAGTCATATATGCAATTTCTATGCACAACTACATTTTCTTCAGATGTTGGTGTTGAAACAAAAGATTGCATCAAATATTTCTAGGTATGCTAAAATGTTCATGTTGATCATAATTTATGTGCTCGGGAATGTAGTTATTAGCAAAGAAATTGATGTTCTTGACATCTATAGTATTGACTAGGTTGATCTTCATTGTATCAATATGTGTAGTTTCCTGATTTGTAAACAAATTTTAGGTTTGGGGCTATAATTTTGATACTCAGGGTTATACTGGGGACTGGTGGTGAGTTGTGTCAGTGTTGAGGAAGTGTGACTTGGTAAAGTCATTCACTCATTGTTGTCCCATATGGACCGTCAAGGTCGATTGCAGTTTCTTGGATTATGATTTTGCAGCTGTTATATATGTTTGTGTTGTAGAATTAAGAGTCTTGTACTGGATTCTGGGTGCTCTAGTTATGTTGTGATGCGAGTTAGTGAAGCCCTCATTATCTATGTCAATTATATGCCTCTTTTACTTGATGAAGCTGATGGGTGAGATTCTACTCGTAAACCATACGAGACTTGATCATTCTCAGCGTAACTTTGAGGAGATGATGATTTTGAAATAGCCCACTACGTACGGGGCTTGCCTTTTTCGCTAGCTAATAAGAGTTGTTATCTTCCTTCCACTGTAGAGAACTATAGGTACATTAGGAGTTTGATTTTAAACCAATAGTTAGAAAATTTTAGGTTTGTGTGACATATTTTCCTTAACTTTACAGATTACGGTCATTTGAACAATTGTATCAGATATCAATGTCATGAACATGAAATAAAGCCAGTTACTCATTCTTGGAATCTTTAGAGAAGAATTTTTGTGTTTGAGACAGTATTCACTAGAATAGTTCAGCACAACAGTAGTTTATATGTTGCACATGTTTATGGTTATGGTTGTGGCACCGGTTCATCAATCACACAATTTTCTCATGTTTCTACACCTTGTGCATATAAAATGTATTTAAAATAGAATTCACATTACAGTGTACACCGATTCTGAACAAAACCATGAGTTGGTTGATGAGAATAATCCGATACTATATGGCAACAAATATTTATTGGTATTAGACTATGCAGTGGTTTATCTAGTGGCCTACACAGTTGACATTATCTAGAAAGAATGTGAAAATTTAAAGATTGTCTGGTGACACTTTTGTACATTTATCTCAGACCTGGTGACATTTTTGAACTCTTTCCAAAGATTAATTTTTAGTAAATATGTGATTCCATTGTAGTGGTACAGTTTGCCCCTTCGGTTATCTGAATTCTATTTGTGTCTCATGAATGAATGTACACTTAATTTCCCCTTTGGTTAGCTTGAGGAAGTGGTTTTAAATTATTTTTATCTTCTTTATCTACATGGATATTCATTACCTTCTTGATACTGTCAGGAACTAGCACTAGATGAATGTGCAGATGATGAATATTCGGATGGGGATGCTTAGGTAATAACGCTCGCTCAATCCTTGTTTATTTGTTGTTGTTTTTTATCTTCTTTATGCATATGGAGATTCATTCACTTCTTGATGCTGTCAGGAACTAGCTGAATGTGGGTTGTAGATATTCAATCACAATGTTTTTTTTGAGGTATGTGTCTTTGCATACTCATCATGCCTATGGTTTTCACTGCCTATATATGGTTTATTTGTTCATATCCATATTGATGTCATTATGTAAATATTGTTGCTGCTGTTGTATTGATGATGGGTATATTAGACCACCTCCGTGTATATTATGTTTGAAGTCATGTAAACCTAGCATATAAGGTCTGACTTACTCTTCTTCTGAATGTAGTTTGATACCTTCATGGATGCCGGCACTCTGTTCCCGATGGTCTCATGAGGCTAACTGATGTCATGGTTGATGGTAAGATCGTTGTTCCTGCTGTATATATAAATGGTTGAAACAGTTGTGCGTCTACAGCTCTGCTCTCACGCAAAAGCTAGTGCCAAGATCCTAATGACTGAAATTGTTGTTGAAATTCTCAGGACTTGTATCGCTTAAGAAACCTTAATAATTAGAAGTTTTTTGTAATGAATTTGGACTAAATTTATGAGTACAGTTCAATGTAATCGAGCTGTCATTTGGTATTATACGAATCAGGTTCTATATAGAATTTGAATTTGAATTTGAGAATTTGAATTTCACTTGAATTTGAGAACTTAAGTAATTGTCATTTGAATTTGAATTTGAATTGTCATTTAAATTTATTTGAATTTGAATTTGAATTGTCATTTAAATTTCAGTTTAATTTGAGTTTCATTTTAGTACAATTTGAATTTGAATCAGATTTATTTGTTGATAAGAATAACTGGAGTCGGCCTAGCCGAGATCGACTATTTTTTTATATTAAAAAAATCAAATCTACGACGAAATCCAAATGTCGTGCGTAGAGGCACTCAGAAAGCATCGTAATTCAGGGGCATTCTGAAAGTGTCGTTCCAGAGAAAGACAATGAATCTACGGCACTTTCAGCAGCACTCCGAAAGTGCCGTTTAACTCGTTAAAATGATACTACCTGACTATCTTAAATCGGCCGTTTTCCAGTAGTTTTTCAACCCCTTCTTTGTAGTTGTTGTTCCACTTAGAACTTGTCAGTGGTCATGCTTAATTTTAAACATATGTAAATCAGTGAAGCTAATTTAAAACGCTTAATTTTAAACATAAGTAATTTCATTTAAGTCAAACCGTCGTACTTTTAAAACTAGAATTACAAATGTAGCATAAATAAAAATTACAATCTCTCTAATGTCGCTCATCGCTAACTCGCTCATTGTTATCTTTTGGAGTCAAGAATTCTCCAAGACCTGGGATATCCCCAGCTGCCAACATATTAACTAAATTTCCATAAGGGAAAACTGGTTGAACAACATTAGGCGATTGGAAAGCAATATTAGGCGATTGGAAAGCACTCGGTCCCCAGCTGCCAACATTAGATGTTTGTTGTTGTTGTGGTGGTGGTGTAACATTGTAGCAATTATTTGGGTTGTATGGCTAGAATGATGATGAAACGCGCCTAGGATCTAGCTAAAATACTTGAGGTTGAGATACAGGCACAATTTGTGGTGAAGTATTGTGTCGTACCTGTGGTGAATAACTCTGTCGTACTTTTGTTTCTCCCACCACTGATATATTATCACTATCGTGCAATGATCTATTGCTCCTGGTGGAATCGGTAGACGGTGAACGCCCATCATCATTTACAGTTAGACTCAATCCAAACATTATGTCCTCGTGCCATTTCCGACACACACCCAAGTGTATAGTCTCCATTTGGCGATTCAGCCAATACACATCGTTCAGTTGGCTCTACAACTCTTCATAACTGGAAGTCACATTGTAGTAAGGATAATCACGTTCATAGCTTGGGAAACAATGGGGATCATGGTTAGCTCACCTTGTGAAGTAATACTTAGCATCTCCCAACGGATTTCGGGCATATTTGACGAAGATGATGAAGAACTTGCACCCGTGGTGGGGTAAGTCATAAAGCATGGCTCTTTTGGAGGTAGCTGGCTAGGAACGATATTTTTCAAAGATGAGCCGGGCGTGATAACTCGGGAAATCAAACCCATATATCCGCATGTTGGGGTCCCAATTACACAGCTTCACAATCGACTTGTACCAGGAGACATACCGCGCTTCACCAATATCCCTCCTTGTATTTAGTTCATACCTCTCCCAATTGGTTCTTCTCAGCCGATAAAAATCTGATCCAGAGGTTTGCACTTGTGCTGGCGGGTTAATTGCAATTACATATATACCTTGTATTTTGTATCTTGTAGTCTTTCTCCCAGTACCAAACCCCTTTATCCAAACCCGGAGTGTAAAAACAACTCTACGGAGAGAATAATCAAGAATACGTTCTCCATCATTACCACCATACTGAAGAAAATCAATGTAAGGGTGAACAACAACATTATTGTGGCTCCGAGTCATCTGTTGAAACCTCTGAACAAAACTGGAACCCGAGACGTTGCTGCCAGTGTCCTTCGCCCCGGTTGGTCGAGACGTACATGTCCATGATTTGAAATCTATGTGCATCGTCTTGAAGGATTAGTTTACCAACACAGAAGTAGGTATACCACCAATACTGCAAATTACTACATAATTTTAGTATTTGGCATAATCTATTTGTTCATATAAATTATAATTATTTAAATTTAAAAATAATAATTATGATATTTACCTCTATGATGCCCAGAAACCAATGAAGTTGTTTATACCCATGGACGCTTGATCCGCCCCCACATTACATTTGTTAGAGCATAGCTCGGTTGAACCCACCAAGCGTTTGTATGTCAAGTTTGGTTGTCATATTTTAGTGAACCAAAACTCATTTAAAGAGTCGCTTGATTATGTACTAGAGTCAAATTCGTATAGGTTAGCTTGAAAATTTTATGATATGAGACATTACAAGTATTACGTGAAGATTTGAAGAAGTGAAAAAGTAAGGAGCTGCAATGACAACATCATCCTTCTACTTGAGGTTAGTAATATTTGACTTGAACTATTTCATTCCCTAACGTATCTTTCAAGTCATGCATATTGAAAACATAACTGCGAAGCTATGAATGATTATACTCTAGTTAGACGTAGTATTAAGGAATACAATACGAAGTATAACACTTATCTTTTTAACTTCATATATAAGACATCGACATAATCATTTGAATGCTATTATGATTATGTATGGTTATGAGGTGAAGATTTCATCATAGGAAACAATGTTTTACATTCGTTTAAAGGAAGTAAATTCATGAACTTGTTTTGTGAATCGAAAGGGAAATCGCTAGGCTTATTGGTATTGTTATTCATTGCATATCTTTTGAACTACCAATATGTGTGATTAGTATAACCGCTCATAACTTGTTTATGTTCTTGGTAAAACTATTCACATGGCATGATTTTTGTATTGGTATGACTTTTATTAGTGAAACCGATCTTAAGTAATCACCTGAGATGGTATGATCGATTTTTTGTAATTGGTATGACTAACTCTAGGCAAAGGGGAATCGATCCTAGTAAGAGGTGCAACCGATCACAAAAGAGGAATCGATCCTTGTAAGAGGTGCAGCAAGTTTCTAGTTATTGGGAACCGATCCTATGAACATGTGCAACACGTTTTTAGTTATTGGGAACCGATCCTATGGACATGTGCAACAAATACAAGTTAGATACTATATATATGGGGGAACCGATCCTAGTACCTAGTCAACCGAATTTTGGAAAGCTAGTGTGACAAATTCCAGTACCCACATGGAGGTAGAACCGTAAAACCCATGTTTGGTGATTTGATAGGATAATCAATCACATAGTTCTTGGAAGTCTGATGAACCAATTCTAAACTTGTTTGGAAGTGTGGAAAATCGATTCCAAGATAGTAAATATGAAATATGATTTACTAAGTTAAGATGTCGACATACTTTGAACATGTGCAGTAACGCTCATCTTTTATTGTTCAAGGATATTCCTTAATAGCTAAAGGAGAATCCCGAATCAAAATAAATTAAGAATCTTTTAATTAAGGTTGTTAGTTTTGCATATCTTTAGAAAATAAAAATTAGCAATGTGCATTTACTAGTTGGAGATTTTCTAAGAGATTTCGGTCAATATTTGGACAAAGCATTTCCAGGAATTATGGAAACCGAATTTGGAAATATATTGCATATCTTGAGAATATTTTCGGTTTTGGAAATTCCTTGTTTTTCTAAACTTCCTTGGTCTATAAATATCAAAGTTTGCATTTCGAGCAAACTAATCCTCAGAGCCAGCAAAACTACCTAGTTGTGTTGTTACTGGTGGAGCGCCATTCGTAGAGGAAAGTAACCTAATTAGGCGAAATCTCTACAGTAGCCTCGGTTTAAAGACTT
>JAJJWW010012311.1:0-26956 GCA_023531295.1 Papaver armeniacum
CCTCTATTATCAAATCACACCGAAACGAAATAATTTGTCTTTCTTTATTAGTAGATATCGGACCCTACCAAAGAATGTTAACATTTACATAACCCCTACCAGTATGTTTCAATGTAGTTTATGGTATCATTAGAAAACTTTAATTAATGTTTTAGATTTGAGACACATTATTCAAACATCATATATCTTTTAAGAAAATGACACCACTCTATGGAAAACCCTAGTCAGACAGTGACGTCAAAAAACTTGAGTAATAATGTCTCCACTAAGCGTACTTATTGAACCCTTTAATATGTCTCATGAAAATTACCGTGTGGTACCTTTTTTACTAATTAGGGTTTCGATAGGCCAAACCCTAATTCCCACACCTCATGTGTGCCACCTCCGCGCCAAGGCATGCCAACCATGCCAACCGCACCATTGTGCCAACGGGCAAACCATGCCAGCCACATCTCCGCGCCAAGGCATGCTAACCATGCCAGCCGCACCACTGTGCCAATGGAAAACCATGCCAGCCACGTCTACCCCGCCAAGGCATGCCAACCATGCTAGCCGCACCATGCGCCAATGGCATGCCAAACCTTTGGCCCCACCATGCCAAGCCGTCCATGCTAAACCCTTGGCCCCACCATGCCAAGCCGTCCATGCTAAACCCTTGGCCCCACCATGCCAAGCCGTCCATGCTAAACCCTTGGCCCCACTATGCCAAGCCATCCGCGCCATTTTTTTTTTTGCCTGGCCCCACCATGCCGGCCTAACCCATGCGGCTACCAAAACGAAGGCGTGCGACGATCAACCGCCACCCTTCCCTCCTAGATGCAAATCCTAGCCGTCGAGGTCGCCAAACAACGCATGGTAACCTTTGGCCCAAAACCCTAGTTTTGGCCACGCCAAATCAGCGCTAAGGCATGCCATGCCACATGTGCCAATGGCATGCCAACCACCTTGCCGCGTCCCACCATGCCGGCCTTCCCTATGCGGATACCAAAACGAGGGCGTGCGGCGATCAGCGGCCACCCTTCCATCATAGATCTGAATCCAGCCGTCCTAAGGTTGCCAAACAACGCATGGTAACCTTAGAATTCTTCCCGAGTTTTACTTTCGGGCTGTTTTTATCTCCCGAATGAGCTCAAAACCTATATATTCTTAAGTAGGGAGATAGGAAATTCTTTTCGTACTGAATGGAGGGGCTGGACCGTCAAAATCCGAGTCCGTATGAGAATTCTACACCGATTCTAGTAAAGGGCGCTAATTAGGGTTTCAACATACCAAACCCTAATTTAGACAAAGCCGCAAGCGCTTCCCTTCCAAGCCACACATCGCCGGTGGCTCCACTCCACGATAAAGCCATGCCGCCATGCTTTCATGCTGGATACCAAATGAAGGGTTGCAATAATCCACCCATTGCCCTTCCATCTCGAGATGCGAATCTCAACCGTTCAAGTTTGCCACCTAACGCATGTCAACTTCGGCCCAAGGCCAAACATCACGCAGTTTATACTAAAACTCTAATTTTGGTCACGCCTAAACTATGCCAAGCCATCCCAGCCCTAAACCATGCCGCTGGCTGCCAAACAAAGGGTTGCAACAATCAACGACTACCCTTCCATCTGAGATGCAGATCTCAGTCGTCCAAGGTTGCCAGCTAACGCATGGCCACCTTTGGCCCAACGCCAAAATCCTAGCTTGGCCACGCCTAACCACGTTAAAGCCGTGTCTGCCATGCTTTCATGACGCTGGCTACCAAGCGAAGGGTTGCAATAATTAACGGCTATCTTTACTCTTAAGATACAAAATCTCGACCGTCGAAGGTCACCACAGAGCCGGCAAGTCTCCCAAGCTCAACTTGCCAGACAACAACAACGTGCTACACGTTTTCCATGAAAACACTCGAGACATCAACGCATGTCACAAACTGGGGGATGCTCATTGGGTATTGGTTTGGCGGTTTACAGCGTGTGGCGTACACTACGCATGTTATAAGAAAGTGTCATAAGGATGAGGCGGTTAGTAAATACAGGGAATAATGGTGAAACGCTTTCTTTTATGGAACATCAATTCCATGCGTTACCGGTTACCACCTCCTCCCATTTACTCACCCGTTTTCCATTTCTTAATGAGACCAGAGTACGTTTCACTTCGGCTTGTATAAATAGGCATTACCTATTCCACCGAACAACAAGTTCAGGTCAGGATCATACAACACTCAAAAAATATTTGCTAGCTCTCCATATGTTGGCTTCCCACTTTCTGATACAAGTCGTAAAACAACTACTCTTCCAGAATCAACTATTCTGGTCTCAACACTTTCTTCGCTTCCCTCCCCAAAACCAACCCTTCTCCTTCACTTTGTGACCGAAGCAAGTCTGGAAATCGGCCATTTCTTGGTTTAGGTAGGATTTGTACAGATTGATCTCTCGAATCTAAAGTACTCCCTTGCAGTACATTGTTTAGGGTTTAAATTCGTTTCTCACCCACACACCCGAAATTACCAAAATCAGCAGAAACCGTTTTCACCCTCAAACAGGAGGTTTCATCGAAATGGTGATTGAAAAAACAAAGCAAACACATATTGTTAAGAAAGCAGATAATTTTAAAGTAAATGCATGTTTTTTCCTTCCATCTCTGCGAATCGGGCGACATTATTGAGTTAACTCAGTTGTAGAAAATCCATCTTTTTTTCATGAATTCTTACTGATTTTTGGTTCTTTTTTTAATTGTAACAATCATATGTCTGTTTTCTAAACCCAACTTATAATTTTCTCCTTCTTTCATCTGGTTTTCATAAATCTATCATTGAATCTTAACTCATGTTTACCTAACTTCTCTTTTCTTCCTGTTTTGTTTTGCAGAATGTTTAATCTTAGGATGGCGTTTGTAGTAATCTCCATAATAGTCACAAGCCGATTTTGCTTTCATTGGTATATTTCTCGTTGAAGCCAAGAATTCTTCGCGTTTGCAAAAAATCATTATTGATCAAGACTGGTGGTATGGTGAATCGTTTGATTTTTCACTAAATCGTTCTCAAAAACTTTAACCCAGTTTCCAAAATTAGATGCGTAGAGCCATGTGTTAGATGGAAAATTCAAAATCAAAATCACATTTATGATTCAATAGCCTTTTTTCTAATTCAAAAAGTGATGACATTTTCAAGCCCAGTTATTTCCTTAGCTAAATCCACAAATCTCTCAAAAATATCTTCTAGTGTAAATTATCTTTGGTATGATTTTTATCCTATTGATAGATATAAACCATAATTTATTAGAATTTTCCATTCCTCAAAGTTTCATAACTAGTGGTTCATCCTTTTCTATTTTTTTCCACCATCTTTTTCTGATTTCAATGGCCTCTCATTCCTCTGAGAAAGTGAGTACTGAAGTTATCAATAATGGTGAAACTATGATTTCTCATATAACTTCTAAATTGAACAACATTAACTGAAACCTGAATTGATTTCGTTAGTAATTGAAGTTAATTTTGAAGATGGATACGATGAAGACATCGATAATATGGAAATTAGTCTGATTGGTATGATCATTATGGAAGAGAAGAAGATGTCTGACAAAGCTGTTCAAACCCAAATCAAGTTTACTTGGTCTTTCATCCCAAAAGAAGATGTTGAGGTGGTTGAAATTGATAGAAATATGATGATTTTCAAGTTTGGAAATTGGGACCAATTGAAGGATGTTTTCAAAACAAGGCCGTGGTATATTAATGGGCACCTTGTGGTACTTCATCGTCATATCCCTTCAGTTATTTACCAAGAGTTAGATTGGAGCAATCAAGAATTTTGGATTGATTTGAAACATCGATGCTCCGAACACATGAATAAGAGAACTGTTAAGGAAATGGGTCAAATAATGGGAGAAGTAAGCGATATTGAGCCAAATAATGGACCACCCGAACAGTGAAGTTTTCAAAGTTTTGTCGAATTAATCTCTCTACACCTTTAAGAAGAGGTATTTTGGCTATTATTAGTGCGGGATCAACAAGGTAGGTAAGATTCTTTAATGAAAATGACCACATAAGCTTTATCTCGAATGTTTCATCATCAAACACTCTAAGAGAAGCTGTGCTAATGCTTCAAAGAAGTTAGCGAGATACGCATAAGACTCCAAGTACCTCTTGAAACTTTGAAGATAACTAAGAAACTGATAATGTTCTCGCAAAGAAACTCTACCCCTCTTATGAAGCTAAATGCTAAGAAAGTTACTAAGCATGCTCCTTTTGTTCCTCATTGATGGGTTTTGGTTCCGAGTTTGCAAATAGAGATGTTGATAG
Source organism: Papaver armeniacum (assembly GCA_023531295.1). Lineage (NCBI taxonomy): Eukaryota > Viridiplantae > Streptophyta > Magnoliopsida > Ranunculales > Papaveraceae > Papaver > Papaver armeniacum. Next base: position 4,282 of record JAJJWW010012311.1, read on the forward strand.
TGTTGAATCTAGTACTCAAGTGAACTCGAAGCTAGACTAGGAAAAAGACAAAGATCCCTAAACCCTACCTCTCGAGCTCAATCAATATGATTCGTTATCACCAATCATGCATTTGATCAATCGAAGAATCCACCCAATGGATCCGTCACTGGAGATAACATTCAAGTTTTCGAAAGATTAAACATTCTGCAAGCAAAGCTGAGAAGCCTAAGGTATTATATAACTCAGGTTTTATAAACTCTTGCACTATTTGTTTTTATCTCTGTGACATACATTGTTTTGTTTCTAATCAACATATTTCTCCTCAATTTTGCATCCTTGGCAAATTTTCTAATTGTTTGAAAATGAAGTTTTTAGCCTGGAATGTTCAGGGTCTAGTGAATAAATTTACAAACCAACAATTGCACAATTTAGTTAAGATCCAAAACCCTGATTTTGTTTTCCAGTCTGAAACTAAGATGGATATCAATAATATGATTTCAGTAGCTCAATCACTAAATTATCCTCACTACGACTACATAAGTAGAAATGGATTAGCTGGTGGTTTGCTTCTTATGTGGATATATGAAACTTCATGTGATATTGTTAGTGTTGATGATAACATTATCCATGCTCTTATTAAAATCCATCCTTAAGCTCCTGAGGTCTTTATTTCATTCATGTAAGGGTCTACTTAACCTGAACATAAAAAAACATCAATGGAACTTCATAAATGAGTTAAGCCAAGAAATTAGTCAGCCATGGTTAGTCTTAGGGGATCTTAATTTTCATCTGAGTGAGGATATAAATGGTCTGGATAGTTGGGTTAGAAGTAAAGTTAGGGACTCTGGCTTAATTGATATAGGTTTTGAAGGTAAGGATTTTACTTGGTCTAGCAACAAATATGTGACTGGTGTTAAAAAGCTAGGCTTGACTTTGGTCTAGGTATTAATGATTGGTTTCTTTATTTTTCTACTGCTAAAATCCTTCATTGAACCATCTTGCATCTGACCATTGTCTTATTCTGTTGTTAACTGACCCTATTCCTAAACACTTATGGAGGCTATTTAAATTCTTTGGTACTTGGATAAAGCATGAATCTTTTGATAACCAAATGTATTTATGCAGGAACATTGATGTTCATGGTTTGCCACGCTTTTAAATTCCAACAAAAACTTCAATTTACTAGAACAACTCTGTCACAGTGGAACAAGATGGAATTGATGATATTCGGAGAATATTAACAAACTTCAAGAGGAATTTAATTGATTCGGGACAAACAAGATAGTACTAATCATCGTGCTAAAATTGTGTCTCTTACCAAAGATATAGAGAAATGGTTTAACATACAAACTGAATTTTTTAAGGAAAAATCTAGGGATAAATTGGTCACTGATATGGATTATAACACTAGATATTTTCATTCTCTAGTGAATAGAAGGAAACATAGGAACAATATTGATGCTTTGAGTGACAATAATGGGATTTGGTATACTGATAGAGATGACATTAGTCAATTGTTAACTAATCATTTTTTACGTGGCAAGTACTACTAATCATGTCTTTAATGATACAGATTTTGATTGCATTCCTACTTGAAAAGCGGGGGTACAACAACCACACCCAATATTTCATTTGGCAATCTGAATAGACAAACTCCAATATACTTTCAAGAGAATCAACTAGACAGTCAGGACTCAATCCAGAGAAAAGTATATCAAAGAGTTTTATATCGCTATCTCTCAATTCAATCTGAAATCAACAAATAGGAATTTGCGATCCCGATTGAATATAAGAGAAATAAATTGAACGGTACCAAAGACCAATATCCAAAGATCAATAAATTTCCAATCAATAACCAAAGGTTGGATTTCACAATTGATCGATTCAACGCACAACTTTGTGATATTTCAATTGTATAACAAAATATAATGCGGAAAAGAAATAGCACACTATACACTAATTTTGTTAACGAAAAACCGCAAATGCGAGAAAAACCCTTGGGACCTAGTCCACTTTGAACACTAGACCGTATTAAGCCGCTACAAGAAAGGACACTAGCCTACTACCAATAAACTTCGGACTGGACCGTAGTTGAACCCTAATCAATCTCACACTGATTCAAGGTACAGTTGCGATCCTTACATCTCTGATCCTAGCAGGATACTACGCACTTGATTCCCTTAGATGATCTCACCCACAACCAAGAGTTGTTACGACCCAAAGTCGAAGACTTGGTAAACAAATCTGTCTCACACAGAAAAGTCTATTGGAATAGATAAATCTGTCTCCCACAGAAATACATAGAGTTTTGTTCCGTCTTTTGATAAATCAAGGTGCACGGGAACCAATTGATAAAATGGACTTATATTCCCAAAGAACAACCTAGTATTATCAATCACCTCACAATAATCTTAATCGTATGGTAGCGAAACAAGATATTGTGGAATCACAAACGATGAGACGAAGATGTTTGTGACTACTTTTAATCTTACCTATCGGAGATAAATCTCAAGCAAATCTTAGCAAAGATAATACTCAATCACGATAGAATAAGTAAGATCAGAACACACAACTATAGAGAAAATAGTTGGGTCTGGATTCGTAATCCCAATGAAGTCTTTAAGTCGTTAACCTACATGGTTTTGTGAAAAACCTAAGGTTAAAGGAGAATCGACTCTAGCTTATACAACTAGTATCACACAGAAGGTGTGGGGATTAGGTTTTCCAGTTGCTAGAGTTCTCCATTATATAGTTTTTAATATCAGGGTTTGCAATCTAAGTTACCTTGGTAACAAAGCATTCAATATTCACCGTTAGATGAAAACCTGATTAGATTCAAGCTAATATCTTTCAACCGTTATATCAAACTTAGCTTGTTATACACAAATGAAATATACATTCATTTAGGTTTAAGTAACCGTACCTAAACGTGTACACCATGTTGGCTCAACAATAGTTAACCGAGGTTAGCTATATGAACACTCTCATATCAACCTTATTCATCCTAACCACAACTAGTTCAAATGACTCAAATGAAACTAGTTAAAGAGTTGTTCAATTGTTATATTCTCATAGAAGTATACAAGAACACAATTGAAGCAAAATCGGTTTGATTCACTCGAATCAATTCATGAACATTATAGCCACGGTTTGCAAAGAATGCATTCCTTAATATATAAATGTATTAGTTCATGTACATACCGATTTTAGAACTTTAACCACTCAAGTATGCAAACGGGTACGCATACTTAAGTAGCCGGTCTGAGTATGGGTTCTCCAGTATGCAAACGAGTACGCATACCTTAGTACACTTCCAAAACCCAGTAGAAATTCCCGGACCTATACCTTATGCAAGTATGCGTACCGGTATGTGTACTTGGTACACTATAAGTACGCATACGGGTATGCATACTTTAGTTCCGGTTATGGATCACATACTTGCAAGAATGCACACTATGTTTATAATCCAATAGTTCTAAACTCTATTTCAATCATTGAAACTTTCTTAGAGAATGACAATAGCCGTTTTCACATACTATTAGCATAAGGACTTGTTACGATCCATTGGTTCATATAGAATCCATGTCCAAGAAGCAATTTTCAAGTTATTGAAATAATCATAACGAAACATTCCAAGTCTACACCAAATGATTGCATCACACAAACCATGTAAGATGTTACTCGGCAATTTTCACATGATCATCTTTTGACTTTCGTCAAGAATATAAGATGAACTTGGTTGAAGCGAAATCTTACCAACACATATTTCGAGAAATATGTAAGCGAGTTAATCTCAGCTCGAAATCTCAAATGTGTATAATCGACAACTATATAGTAATATGACTTTTGTCTCAATATAGGAGATAGAGTAGAAATAGACTTTCCAAGTGATAGATGAGTTTTAGTCTCCACATACCTTTTGTTGATGAAGTTCCATAAGCTCTCCTTAGTAGTTCTTCGTCTTCAATTGATGAACGCCGTGAAGTCTAATGTTCAACTACACAATCTATCCTAGTCCGAGAGATCACTATAAGTAGACCAGAAATCAACACTTATAGTTTTGATCACTAACATTGACAAACAAGCTTGAGATAGCAACGCTTGCGAGTTCGACCGAGCAGTGCTCTAACAATCTCCCCATTTGTCAATTTTAGTGACAAAACTATCAATATATATGGATTAGAAAATAAATAAACTTTGTAGCTTCTCATCCAAATGCTTGTTCTCCTTGGCTCTTCAACATTACTCGAAATCTTCATCACTTCCAAGTACTTCAATGATTCCAAATGTGTTCAACTCAGCATTATAGTTGTTGAAGATCCGTAACAATAACAATGAGAACATAGTTGCTCTTAATTATTGTTATACAGTGTCATAGTATAATTACACAAGATCAAAGTTCAATAACTATGGTGATATGTACCACTCCCCCTTAGTCAATACTTCATCTCACAATGAAAACCACTCCCCCTTACATAATGATTCGTAAACCATATGTATTTGTAGTGTGAACTACACATTAATTCTCCCCCTTTTTGTCAATATAAATTGGCAAAGGTACGAAAAGTAGTGGCATTCTCATGAAATTTTCATAGAGATACTTCATGACCAAAAGAGAACAACATACCAACTTGTTTCGATGATTTCACATAGTCGAAACTTAGTGTATTCATCAAGGAGTTTATAAAGATACAAGATAACTCCTACAATATTCCATAGCCGTACTCCCCAAAAAGATTTGGTAATTAAGCACAAGTTCAATTAAGAACTCTCCCCCAAAAAATGGTATTCTCGAAAGAGCAACAAGAGCGACCTTACTTTTACAAGAAAAGAATGATTTCTTTGGACATTAACAAACCATATGAGACATGAATTTGTATCCAAAAATCTCAATTGAATTAACCACAAGGAAAATAATCAATTCAATTGGTCATGCTCATCATAAGAGAAATTACGGAGCAACACAGTACATATACAAAGATGTGGATCATGGAAAGACCAATACTGCGGAATAATCAAAAATTCATTCTATTTTCATCACTATTTACACAAAGACATATAATAGACTTAATCTTTGTAAAAAAAAGTTCATCCTTTCTTCCATCAATATTTGCATAATGACATAAAAGGCTTAACTTTTGTAATCAAAAGTTCATTCTATCTTTTATCAATACTTTCATACTGACATATAATAGAGTTAACTTTTGAACAAATTCATCTGTACTTCTTATGGATTTCCACGTTTAGCAGTTTAATTGAAAGATAAAATCATCCAAGGCTAAAATACCATAAAAGTTATTACAACCATTAATATAACAGTTTTAATAAGTTCATCATAAGAAGTTTAACAGAGACAAAGCAAGTAATGTTAATCACTAGAGCAGAGATCAATCAATCCTCTCATAATAATCTCTAGCAATTTCATAAAACTTCTCGATTAAATCTGGATGTTCTGCTTCAGCATAATCCAACTGCTCTCTCATGCACTCAACTTCATGTTGAAGATGGACAAGTTCAGAGTTTGCATCTGCAGAAGTACTTGCTGGGGCACTGGTTGAAGATTGCTTCATCTTTTCGATGCTTTCCTTACTCATAACTTTTGGACCACGAAGATCAGATCCAAAAGGAGTGATGCCAAAGTGACTGCAAATCCTTGAAATGAGGCAAGGAAATCCTGGGGTTTTATTTGAAGTTTGTTTCACACTTATCATCTGGTTAACAATAAGTCCACATAAATCAATGTCTCTCCCTTCAACAATATAACAGACCAATTCAGCAAGAGACCTGGTCCACAACATATTGTCAATAGTGCTTGGCATCATGTTGGCCACAATCAGTTTCCCAACAACTTTGAGAAACAATCCATAACCATGAACATCAATCTTGCCATCTCTCCGAGAGACATCTCTATTAAAGAGAAGATTTGACATCACTTGAGGAGTCAATCTTTCATTCTTAGGAGGAGGAAATCGAGCACTACCAATATGAGTTAAATTCAACAGGTAAGCAATAATATGACGATACATAGTGAAAGTAATACCACCTACCATAGTCTTGAACATGCAATTGGCTGGGTCAGCATCATGAATGTTTGCATAAACCTGTGCAGTCATATCAATACGAGCAGTTCCTAATGGTTTGTGAATGATGCCCCAGGAGTTATTTTTAAAAAAAATCAGTTAAACCCTGTACCTCAATTTCTGACTCATTATAGTATCTTTCAAAAATTGGTTGTTTGTTCTTATATTCCAAATAGAGGACACGAACAACAGGGTTAACAAACCTAGCACATATACTTGGGTCGTAAAAAGAATTATCAGCTGCTTGACCACTTGAACTCCCAGCATGCCTAGTTCTCCTATGTGCCATTGTTGAATATGAACTCTCAAAGAAGTGTTGAGAAACTTACTTGGTTTGTGAACAGTTGTTAATGGTGGAACTCTAAAAAGTTAACCGCAACTAAAAAGGTTCTTGACCCAACGTACACGAGCTTCTCCTGAATTCAAAGATGAAAACCAAACACAAAATGGTAATGCAATGAAGTAGAGGAGAAAAAGTGTTCGTGAACGGTATGTTTTTCTTCTTCGTACACAAACAGAAGAAATTAAGGAGAGGAAGAAGAAAACGAAGAGGTTCCCCCCTCTTTTATTGTGTCAAACAGTGGACCAGAGCTGGTTCGAGTACGTTCTGGAACAAGACTCGAACACGTATGAGAACAGGGTCCAAGGTGTGTGAACCGTACGAGTGCGAGTTAGGACCCGTTTGGTAAAGAAACTAAACAAGGAGTTTGGAGTATCAACCCAAACAAATGTTTCCTTGAATAATAATAATTTTTTTGGATGGTCAAAATGACCAAAACTTTTGCACACCATGACACCAAGAGAGATTTTCTTTCCAGAAACTCTTACATCTTGAAGTGTTGAGCAACACCCAAGGAACTGTTTTTATAAGTTTATCAAGGAACTTTAAGAGAACACAAAAAGATTTGTGTTTCTGATTTCTCGTTTTACAACTTGTAGAACCCACTTTTTGCAGATAGCTATCGGTACTTTGAAGGGAAACTCTTTTGATAAGAAGATATGTCCTAGCTTCTTCATGAAAGAAGACAATACTACTATCTTGATAGGAAGTATCAGGAATTGAGCAATGAAATGATTCATGCTTTGAAGTGATATACTCAGATGACTGAGATATAAACTCCTCATGTAATTCGTTCAGTTTGTTACCACTAATTGAATTACGCAAAGGAGGAGCATTGCTCTTACTGATTAGAAAATCAATGTCGACTTCAACATGCATGTTATTCATCATAACTTGATTTAGATTATCAAGTGATTCTTGCTCTTTTTGGAGATATAACTCAACATCAAGAGACAGCCTCTCAAGTCTTTTCTCTAGCCACGAAAATACTTCTAGGGATTCTAAACACGGAGGAGGTTTGGATAGAATTTTTCTCTGATTTTACTAAATCGGTCATGGAAGACAATTCTGAAATCCCTGGATCTGGTGGTGCATTTATTGAGATAGTACTTCTGTCCATATTCAGATCACTACAAACACATACTTATAAGGTCTTAACGTGTTTGCATGCTCTGATACCAACTGAAAAAGCGGGGGTACAACAACCACACCCAATATTTTGTTTGGCAATCTGAATAGACAAACTCCAATATACTTTCAAGAGAATCAACTATACAGTCATACACAATCTAGAGAAAAGTATATCAAAGAGTTTTATATCTCTATCTCTCAATTCAATCTGCAATCAACAAATAGGAATTTGCGAGCCCGATCGAATATAAGAGAAATAACTTGAATGGTATCAAACACCAATGTTCAAGGATCAATCAATTTCAATCAACAACCAAAGGTTGGATTTACCAATTGATCGATTCAACGCACAACCTGTGATATTTCAAATATATAACAAAATATAATGCGGAAAATAAATAACACAGACACCAGAATTTTTTAACGAGGAAAACTGCAAATGCAGAAAAACTCCAGGACCTAGTCTAGCTTTGAACACCACACTGTATTAAGCCGTTACAGACACTAGCGCCAACTACCAATGAAATTCGGACTGGACTGTAGTTGAACCCTAATCAATCTCACACCGATTCAAGGTACATTTGCGCTCCTTACGTCTGTAATTCCAGCAGGATACTATGCACTTGATTCCCTTAGCTGATCTCACCCACAACCCAAAGTCGAAGACTTGATAAACAAATCTGTATCACACAAAAAAGTCTATTGGAATAGATAAATCTTTCTCACACAAAAATACCTACGAGTTTTGTTCCGTCTTTTGATAAATCAAGGTGCACAAGAACCAATTAATAAACCGGACTTATATTCCCGAATAACAGCCTAGTATTATCAATCACCTCACAATAATCTCAATCTTATGGTAGCGAAACAAGATATTGAGACGAAGATTTTCGTGACTACTTTTAATCTTACCTATCGGAGATAAATATCAAGAAAATCTTAGCAAAAATAATACTCAATCACGATAGAAGAAGTAAGATCAGAACACGCAACTACTGAGAAAATAGTTGGGTCTGGATTCACAATCCTAATGAAGTCTTTAAGTCGTTAACCTATAGGGTTTCGTGAAAAACCTAAGGTTAAAGGAGAATCGACTCTAGCTTATACAACTAGTATTACACAGGAGGTGTGGGGATTAGGTTTCCCAGTTGCTAGAGTTCTCCTTTATATAGTTTTCAAATTAGGGTTTGCAATCTAAGTTACCTTGGTAACAAAGCTTTCAATATTCACCGTTAGATGAAAACCTGATTAGATTCAAGCTAATATCTTTCAACCGTTAGATCAAATTTAGCTTGTTATACACAAATGAAATGTACCTTCATTTAGGTTTAAGTAACCGTACCTAAACGTGTACACCATGTTGGCTCAACAGTAGTTAACCGAGGTTAGCTATATGAACACTCTCATATCAACCTTATTCATATTAACCACAACTAGTTCAAATGACTCAAATGAAACTAGTTAAAGAGTTGTTCAATTACTATATTCTCATAGAACTATACAAGAACACAATTGAAGCAAAATCGGTTTGATTCACTCGAATCAATTCATGAACATTATAGCCACGGTCTGCAAAGAATGCATTCCTTAATATATAAATGTATTAGTTCATGTACATACCGATTTTAGAACTTTAACCACTCAAGTATGCAAATGGGTACGCATACTTAAGTAGTCGGTCTGAATATGGGTTCGCCTGTATGCAAACGGGTACGCATACCTTAGTACACTTCAAAAACCCAGCAGAAATTCTCGGACCTACAACTTACGCAAGTATGCGTACCGGTATGTGTACTCTGTACACGGAATTTTACAACTACAAGTACGCATATGGGTATGCATACTTTAGTTCCGGTCATGGATCACATACATGCAAGAATGCACACTATGTTTATAATCCAATAGTTCTAAACTCTATTTCAATCATTGAAACTTTGTTAGAGGATGACAATAGCCGTTTTCACACACTATTAGCATCAATGAAATTTTCAAGTTATTGAAATAATCATAACGAAACATTCCAAGTCTACACCAAATGATTGCATCACACAAACCATGTAAGATGTTACTCGACAATTTTCACATGATCATCTTTTGAATTTCGTCAAGAATATAAGATGAACTTGGTTGAAGCGAAAGCTTACCAACACATATTTTGAGAAATATGTAAATGAGTTAATCTCAGCTCGAAATCTCAAATGTGTATAATCGACAACTATATAGTAATACGACTTTTGTCTCAATATAGGAAATAGAGTAGAAATAGACTTTCCAAGTGATAGATGAGTTTTAGTCTCCACATACCTTTTGTTGATGAAGTTCCACAAGCTCTCCTTAGTAGTTCTTCGTCTTCAATTGATGAACGTCGTGAAGTCTAATGCTCAACTACACAATCTATTCCTAGTCCGAGACATCACTATAAGTAGACTAGAAATCAAGACTTAAAGTTTTGATCACTAACATTGACAAACAAGCTTGAGATAGCAACACTTGCGAGTTCGACTGAGCAGTGCTCTAACGCTACTATTCTTTCTGAGATGGATAATGCTAGCTTGATAAGTACTCCAACTAAGGAGGAAATTGAATGTGTTGTCAAAAGTATGACAGCTTGGAGTTCCCCTGGACCTGATGGATTCCAGGCAGGGTTCTATCAAACTCAATGGAAGCATGTTGGTAAGGATGTTATTGATGTGGTACAAAAATTCTTTGATTCTGGATTTATGCCTAGAAGTCTAATGAGGCCTACATTCCTTTGATTCCTAAATGTGGAGATCCAAAAACTCCAGCTGATTTTAGACCTATTGGTATTTGTAATACCTCTTACAAGATAATTTCCAAAATTCTATCTAATAGGATTAAACCATTTTAAAGAAGGATGATATCCCCATACCAGGCAACTTTTGTTCCTAGTATATCCATTCATGACAACATTATTGTTGCTCATGAAATGATACATACTGATGAACCACAAAAGAGGGTGGGGTAGAACTATGGCTTTAAAATTAGATTTATCTAAAGCCTTTGATAGACTAGAATGGAATTTCTTTATTCAAGTCTTTAAAAAATTTGGCTTTTGTGACACTTTTTGTAACCTCATTCTCCAGTGTATGTCTACAACGAGTGTTAGTATTTTGCTGAATGATTCTCCTTGTCAACAGTATTCCCCTTTTAGAGGACTGAGAAAAGGAGATCCTCTCTCTCTCCATATATATTTATCATAGCAATGGAGTATCTTTCAATAAGATTTTATATTGCTGAAACTAATAAACTGATTTGTGGTGTTAAAGCTGCTAGGCTCACTTGTTGTTTGCAGATGATATCCTCATCTTCTCCAAAGCAAATATGGACAATGTTAATGGTATCATTCAAATAATCTAGAATTTTGGTCTGCTCTCTGGTCAGCTTTTAAACTTTCAAAAATCTTGTGTTTATTTTAGTAAAAACTTGAGTCCTAGTACTTGTGATGATTTAGCTAATGCACTTAACATGAATATAGTTAAGGATTCTGATACCTATTTAGGGGTTCCTCTTTTGTTAGGCCAAAATAAACAGAGAGCTTTCTCTCCTATTGTTTAGTTTTTTGAAGCTAGACTTAACAATTGGTGTAGTACTTCCCTGAATTAGTCAGGTAGAACTACTTTGGAAAAATATGTTTTGAATGCTCTTCCTACTCACCAAATGGGATGTTTTAAAATCCCTAACAATATCATTACTAAGTTGGATTCCCTTCAAACACATTTCTGGTGAGGACATAAAGGTGTTGATGGTGGTTTTTAGTTCAGGGCTAAATTTGTAAAAGTCTATCTACCTGACTCGGCATCAGATGTAATAGACATTGATATGTCTATATTCCGCAGGGAATTTGGAGAATCTATCAAAATCTGATGAGTGCTTATGTCTCTCTTCATATTATTGAAACTCAAGATCCTAGATGAATTGTTCACTAGTATAGAGCCTAATGAGTGTATAAGCTCCTAGCTGCATTACTCACTAATATCGGATCCTGCAGAGTATTTTTCCTATTGCTATGTTCCCCGGCTGAACCCTTAATATTAATATGGCATGACAATTTGTGTTCACTCACAGCACAGTAGCACGAATTTCCAAGTATCAAGGTTAAGGTTCTTACATAAAAATACTCAATCAGAAAGCATCTTTTGCTTTCTCGGCAATAAACTTAAAGAACTCTGTGTCAACACATAAAATTCAATCAATTTTGTGATAATTCACAAGATTCAGATATTACTCTGACTAATTTGCAAAAATTAGGGTTTTGCGCCATGCGCAGTATATTAGACCCCGCCGGTTGAAATTAAGCTTAGGCGAACTAGGCAATTAATCCTCCATGGATTAGTAGGTGCAAAATCCTACCCAAAATCAGAAAACAAGTAATAAAAGGAGTCGCGGGATAGGAGCAGCAACAAAGGGAGGTGTGGCCATGCTATAGGCCAGCCGGCGCCACTTGCAAGTGGCCACACCCCATGTTTCCTGACCGGCCCCTATTTCCCATCGACCAATCAGGTCGCTTTAAATCCGCTACGCGCACTGGAAGTGTGGTTACGCCCATGCTTGGCCGGCCCCTCTTTTTATCGACCAATCAGGTCGCTCTAAACCTTCCACAGTATTAAAAGAGGAAAAATTGCGCCAGATGGTCACAATGCCAAATTGGCTTCCAAAACCGCGCCAACATGCCAATGGCATGCCAAACGTGCCACTTTGCCGCAGCAGCATGCCGAACGTGCCAACGTGCCATAAATAGCGCGCCTACGTGCTAACCCACCTTCTGTTCATGGCCAACGCCATAACAGACTTCAATTAGGGTATCCTAATCAGAAATACGACCTTGCTTTAGTGGCGTTAATCGAAACCCTAATTCCCATAGTGGCCCAAATTACGCCACTTCGGGCCCCACAACATGCCACGAGCCATGCGGGACCCAGGAAACCCTAAGAATGGCGCCATACCATAGCTACTCATAGCAACCCTTGCTCTTGTGGCCGTTTCCACATTATGGCCTTGTTATAGTTCCTTTGGCATGGCTATGGCATCGTTTGGACAAAACATCACCGTGTCGTGGCCACATGCCACACGCACTAATTAGGGTTTGGCATGCCAAACCCTAATTTAGGTAAAGTTGTTATGCCAACCAAGTCAAGTAATGCTACCTAGAGCATTGGGATTGATGTGGCAATTGGAACTAATGTTGCCAAGCCATATTTGGGTCTAACACCAATGTGCCAAAATCTAGCGGCCATGGCTACGCCAGGCACTACTTGCACCATCGTGCCACAGGCATGCGCTAAATATGCCACTACGCCATTGGCATGTGCCAATGGCGCCATTGTGCTATGATCAGGCGCCAACAGAGTGTGGCCATAATCAATGGCCACCCTTTCTCATGAGTTATAATCTCAACCGTCCAAATTCACCACAGAATTGACAGGCCTGTGGCAAGTCTTAGGCGACCAGCCAAGACAATCCTAATATCATCACATGCTATTCTCCTGTGGCAAGTCTCCTTACTTTGACTTGCCACACATAGCAATCTGCTACACATTTTCCACGAAAACACTCGAGACATCAAACATGTCTCAAACTGGGGGATGCTCATCATGGTATTGGTCTGGCGGTTTACAGCGTGCGGCGTGCAACACGCCCATTATAAGAAAGTGTCAGAAAGCAGGGCAGTTAGTGGCGGCAAGAAGTAGTGGGTGTAAACTAACCTATTTCCTTCATAGTGGGAACGTGGTTTCTGGCATTTACACGTGACCCCACTTCTCCATCATTCCCACTTTATACGAGATTAGGGTGCGTTCAGTATGACTTATATAAATAGGTTTTACCTATTTCAACCAAACAACAGTTTTTGGTTAACAACAACACAAGTATCCAGAAAAACACAAAAGAAATGATAGCTTACATTCCGCAAGCCAGTTCCAAATTCTGATACAAGTCATAAAATAGCCACACCTTTAGAATTAACCATTCTGGTCTCAACACCTTCTTCGCTTCCCTCCCTAAGACCAACACATCCCCTTCACTTTATGACCGAAGCAAGACTGAAACGGCCATTTCTTGGTTTAGTCCAGGATTGTACAGATTGATCTCTCAAATCTAAAGTACTCCCGTGCAGTGCATTTGTTTAAGGTATATATTCGTTTCTCATCCACACACCCAAATTTACCAAAACTGGCAGAAACAGTTTTTACCCCAAAACAATTGGCGACCACGGTGGGAGATTAATCTCTCGGTTGCGAAGCCAGTTTCTCAATTTTTCATTCCAATCTTCCCAAACTCAAGATGGTGGATCTTAGGTCTAAATTCAATCACCAATCCCAACTTTCCGCCTCATGAGTTACCCCGTCCATCCCAAACACTTCCAAAGCCGCTGATACTCGAAATCCAATCACCATGGAAGGTATGGCAAAAATATTAGAAGATGTTGTCGCAAATCAAGTTGATATTGTCAAGATGCAAAATGAGATGTTTTGTCTCAGCACCAGCAGCACCGGAAGCATCCACGAGAGATCGGAGGATCTAGAGGAAACCAACCTCCCATTATCATTGTCGATTTAATGGAGAGACAGGAAGTTCTTGCCAAAACTCAGACGGACATGGCCACAACTTAAAGGGAGCGAAAACAACAAATATCTGAATGATTATGTCAAGGGATTCAGAATTCGGGCGTTAGATTGTCATGATCCAGATGTGATTGAACATCAATTGGTGGAGTTGTGTATTAATGCTTTCTGGGGACTCTGTTCACAAAACCGTGTAATCTATGATGGAGCATATATTTTCAGCCCTCAACCGTGTTGCGTCGGGCAGGCGATTGTCTACAATTGGAGAAGCTACCCAGAAATCCCAGTCTCTCTTGGAAGGTAAGACTGATAAATGTAACTGGGGATTCCTAACCACTACTCACCTGAAAGGTGTCGAGTTTGAAAGCGCACTGATTGATGCGGCCTCCGACTTCAATATTGTAACCATAAAGACACCGAGAGTTGCAAGGGAAAATCAAACAGAAGAAGCGTATTCATTCCCATGAGGAGAAAACACGACTTGCCGACCATCACTATTTGTGTGCCGTCTTCCCATCCGACATATCATATCAACTCATTTTTCGAAGTCAAGGGTTAATGGCGCCCTCACGGGAGTTCTCTCCAGAAGCCGCTTCAACGTTCTCTCCAGAAGTCATTTCAACGTTCGCTCCAGAAGTCGCTCCGCCTCAACGTTCGCTCCAGGATCCGCTTCAACGTTCTCTCCAGAAGCCGCTTAGCTTCAACGATTCTCCCCAGGAGCCGCTTCAACGTTCGCTCTAGCAGCCGCTTCAACGTTCGCTCCAGAAGCCGCTTCAACGTTTCGCTCCAGAAGCCGCTTCAACGTTTCTCTCCAGAAGCCGCTTCAACGTTCGCTCCAGAAGCCGCTTCAACGTTTCTCTCCAGAAGCCGCTTCAACGTTTCTCTCCAGAAGCCGCTTCAATGTTTCTCTCCAGAAGCCGCTTCAACGTTCGCTCCAGAAGCCGCTTAAACGTTTCTCTCCATAAGCCGCTCCGCTTCAACGTTTTGCTCCAAAAGTCACTTCAACGTTTCTCTCCAGAAGCCGCTTCAACGTTCGCTGCAGAAGCCGCTTCAACGTTTCTCTCCATAAGCCGCTCCGCTTCAACATTTTGCTCCAGAAGCCGCTCCAAACGTTTCGCTAAACCACTCCACTTCAACGTTCTCTCCCGAAGCCGCCACTTCACCGAAAATAAAAAAGGAATAAACTCACGTACGTGAGTTATCAAAGCCCGTCAATGTTCATGGCCGTGGTCGTCTAAGGTTCGTGCTCGTAGCTGCCGCTCCTTCCTTCCAAGATCCATGGCCGTAGCCACCACTCTTCCTTGCCAAGATTTGTGCCCACAGTCACCACTCCTCCCTGTCAAGGATCGTGACCGTATCCATTCAAGCACCGGCCAAATTGTTTTTTTTGTTCCCACGAAAACGCAGTCTCTTCTGATCACAGTTGTTGCATAGAACTGTTGATGTTCGTTTCTTGATACCATCCAGAGCTTTATCATGGTAACAACCACTATATACAAAGGAAATCCGAACTTTGCATATTTTAGTTTCCCATGGAGGAAGTAATAGAGCCACCAATACGGAGGCAAGATGGTGACATCTTTATCATGCTTAACCCACCGACCATACAAGATAGAACCACGAAAACCACACTTGGGACTGAGGCTCAACACGAAATCCCTTCACTGTCGAGAACCTTTCAACTCAGAAAGGACAACCAACCAAGAAGTCATAACCGTGACAAGGTCACCACTCTTCAAAGATATAGCGCAAGGATATCACCACCTCCTTGTCTGGAAGGCGCCTGACCAACAAGCAGTATTTGGCTTAGCCATTCATAAGCATTGTTGCTAGTGAAGAATCAAAGAGGAAAGTCGCGCCTCAGCAGGCCACACATACCAACTACACCATGTCTTCCACATCACCTACTCAGAACTCAGCACCGCCTACCCAAGGCCTGCATCAAGCCGCACATCGCCGACAAAGCCAAATTCGGTGTTTCTAGATTTCCAATTTCCTATGGAAAGGGTGCATGGGCTGCCAGAAGTTGGATACAATGCAGAGCTATCAAGTATTACATGAAGACTTGAAGAATGTTAATAAGTATGGAGCTAAAACGACAACATCATCCTTCCTCTTGAGGTTAGTAATATTTGACTTGAACTGTTTCATTCCCTAACGTATCTTTCAAGTCGTGCATATTGAAAACATAAGCTGAAACAAGTGTGTATGATACTCTAGTTAGACATAGTATTAAGGAATACAATACGAGGTTTATTGCTTAACCATTAGACTTTGTATATAAGACATCGACATGATCATATGAATGCTATTGTGATTATGTATGGGTATGAGTGAAGGAAACAATGTTTTACATTCGTTTAAAGGAAGTAAGTTCATAAAATTGTTTTGTGAATCGAAAGGGAAATCACTAGGGTTATCGATATTGTTATTCATTGCAAATCTATTTTGAATTACCAATATGTGTGTTTAGTATAACCGCTCATAAACTTGTTTATGTATCTTGGTAAAACTATTCACAAGGCCGGACTTATGTATTGGTATGACTTTTATTAGTGAAACCGATCTTAAGTAATCACTCAAGATGGTATGATCGATGCCTTGTAAATAGCAACTTTTATCTAGTCATTGGGGAACCGATCCTAGTAAGAGGTGCAACAAATTTACAAGAGGGAATCGATGCTTGTAAAGAGGTGCAACATGTTTTTAGTATATGGGGGAACCGATCCTATGAACATGTGCAAAAAGTTTGTAGTTTTGGGGGAACCGGTCCTATGGACATGTGCATCCAATTACAGGTAGTTACCATAAGTTGTGGGAACCGATCCTAGTACCTAGTCAACCGAATTTTGGTAACTAGTGTGACTATGCGAGTGGTCGGGACATCACGCCCTCTTGCGCGCGTTCCAAGACGACCAACTCACATGGAGGTAGAACCTGTTTAATCTAATCTGTGACCCTCCATTCGTGCCGGAGAAGATGGGACGAGCGTGATGGCTTGAAACTTGTCTTGGTAGAATCGTGAAACCCATGATTGGTGATTTGATAGGATAATCAATCACATAGTTCTTGGAATTCGGGCTAGACAGAACCAATTCTAAACTTGTTTGGAAGTGTGGCAAATCGTTTCCAAGATTGTAAGTATGAAAAAGGACTTGCAAAGTAAAGATGTCGACATACTTTGAACATGTGCAGTAACTCTTTTCATTAATTGTTCAAAGATATTCCTTAATAGCTAAAGGAA
The DNA here is from genome assembly GCA_023531295.1 of Papaver armeniacum. Classification (NCBI taxonomy): domain Eukaryota; kingdom Viridiplantae; phylum Streptophyta; class Magnoliopsida; order Ranunculales; family Papaveraceae; genus Papaver; species Papaver armeniacum. Next base: position 21,640 of record JAJJWW010012311.1, read on the forward strand.
AAATCCCAGGATCGAAATAAATTGAGAATCTTTTAATTATGGTTTCTTAATTTTATATGCTATTTAATCTCCAGCAATTAAATGCATATCTTTAGAAAATAATAATTAGCAATGTGCATTTACTGATTATAGATTTTATCATTGGGATTTCGGTCAATATTTGAACAGTGCATTTCCAGGAATTATGAAAACCGATTTTGTGTTTATTGCATATCTTTGAGAATATTCGGTTTTGGAAATTCCTTGGTGTCCAAACTTCCTTGTCTATAAATATCAAAGTTTGCATTTCTAGCAAACTAATCCTCAGAGCCAGCAAAACTACCTAGTTGTGTTGTTTGGTGGAGCTGCCTATTCGGAGAGGAAAGTAACCTAATTAGGCGAAATCTCTTACGGCCGCTCAGTTTAAAGACTTCTTTGGGATTGAGAAGCTCTATTAGTACCGTTGGTGGAAAACTAGATAATTGTGGTTCATTATTAGTTTTTGATTGATTTGATTGACTAACAGTTGTTGAACTTTGATTGCACCTAGTTTGTTTATGCTTGAGAATCTTCTCTTCTGATGTAAGATTCACTCAAACTATGTAGATCGAAGTTTTGACGGGGATCTTTAGACTGTTTATAGATCTAAAGACGTCTTGTGATAATCCAACGTTAACAGACTCCGTTCTGTGTGTGATTAATCACAAGAGATTCAAGTTGATTGTGTGCAGGTGCTGATTGAAGATTAAAGAAGATTTGAAGATAAGAAGACTTTTTGGGTTCATAATCTTTTGTGTGCACAATACTTGTTTTGGCTGGAAAGGGATCCAACTATAATCGGTTTATCTTTGTGATAGATTGAATTGATTAGTTGAGTAGATCGACATCAATACACTTCTTTGTGATTAATAGTATTGATTGCATAGTCATACAATTACTTCGATAGTTGTTGAGAGATTGATTTAAGGACCCGACAAAGGAGTTTATTGGTTAAACGGAAGAGCCTTTGTCAAACTCATATCACGTTGTTTGAAAAGAGTTGTTACCGAACAGATTTGTTGTTCCTTTACTATTTGGAATACGAACCAAAGGAATTGTTCCAAGTGCGTGACTTATTTACAAGTTGGAGGCGCAGGGATACTGAGGACTAGGTGAACTACGGTAAAACTTCTTTAAAAAATAGCTTTGGGACTAAGAAAAATTATTATTTTAAAGAGATTATTATTTTAGCGAGAAGAAATTTAGCCCGTGCAAGCCTAATGGGATTAAAGGATTTTATTATTTTAGAGAGATTATTATTTTAACGAGTATTATTTTAAAAAAGTTTTACTGTATATGTTTAGTTATTTGGTCTCAACTATACGAAGTTGGTTTTATTTTGTATAGCGGCTTAATTATGAGAGTATTCAATTCTGGACAAGGTCCTAGGGTTTTTCTTCATTTGCGGTTTCCTCGTTAACAAAATCTTGATGTGTCTTTTACTTTTCTATTTCCGTAATTATAATTGTTTTATTATAATTAGAAGTAAAATACACAAACGTTAATTCCTATTTACTTGATAGTAATCCTATTGTGTTTGGTTAAGTCTGAACCATTTATCAAGTAAACATACTTCATTGTTGTATTGTCTCGATCTTGTATCCATAGTCAATCACACAAGTTATCTTGTTGTCGTATTATCTCGATCTCGTATCCATAGACGATCACACGAAGTGTGAACCGATTAGTTGTATTGTCTCGACCCAGTCCATAGACAATCACTTTCTAAGAAAGGACTTATAGGTAAAAAAGTTTTAGATTGAGGTATATATTTGGGTACCCTTATCTTTTCAATCGGTATCAGAGCAGGCAAACACGAAAATACCTAACAATCTGTGTTTGGTGCGATCCAACCTATAAGATATGAGTCAAAATAAGAAAAGCAAGGCTAAACTTATAAATAAAGACTCAGTTAACGTATCACAAGATTTTGGAAAAACTCTTTATGGGTTTAATTTCAGCAAGTGCTTAGAAGGAGCATCTTCTACTAGTTCTACCTACTCTTCCGATAATATGTCCTCACATACTCAGGAAGATGTTAAGCTAAGTCCTATATTCACAATCAATGATTCAGATTCTGAATCACTTCATGAGAATAAAGAAAAAAAGTGATTATGTGAATATAGAGAGCTCCCAGCTAGATGAACTAAGTAAAGAATTTATCTCGTGTGCAACAGAAATCACTCTTGCACTAAAGAGGGAAGGAAAAATTCTTGAAGACTTGTGTCTTATGAAAGCTGAAAAAGATCAACTCAATCTTGATCTAACAAACCTTAAAGATGAGTTAGACTCTCTCAAGACTACGTCTACCTCAAGGATTTTTTCTTTAGAATCAGAGCTAAAGACAAAGCATTAGTCAAGAAAAAAGGACTGAAAACTTGAGAAAAACAACTACAAATGAATATAATGCATTAAGAAACTCATATGATTCTGAGCTAAAGACTGTCACAGAACATGTCAACTGCCTTAAAAAGGAAATGCATTTGTTAATATCAGGAGATCAATCGGATACATCATGTTTTGAAAAATCAAAAAAAACTGATCCAATCTTTCTCTCAAAAAGAAAGAAAAGTGACTCTAAAAACTCTCGAAAGATAATGTCACCTTCTAAGAGTGCATTAGTATTCTCGGAAGATTCTGAGATGAACAACTCACAGCAGAGTACTCAACATCATCGCAGACATCATCACAAAAGATGCTATGGTTGTGGAACCAAAGGACATGTTATTAAAGAATGTCAACTATTGGCTTGTTTAATCTCTAGTCAAGAATGCTATGTGAAATCCTCTGCAAGAAATCTCTTACAGAAGACTGATCTTCCTAGATTGAAAAATTCAGTAAGAGATACTCATCACGATAAGAAAGAAGGACAGAAGACTAGAAACGCCTGGAAGTGGATCCCTAAGAAGACAACAGAGCTAAACAAAAGGAAATATGAAAATATCTCTAGATCATCAACACTTAAGGTAATACCTAAATATCTAGTTATTTCTATGATAAGTTTGGGTTGTCCACCAAAAGAAACAAAGTTCTTAAAAGAACAGAAAAAGGAAGACTCTTTTCTACTAATGTAAAGAGTAATCTATCTCAACCAAATACCTAGTATCGGTTGAGGAACGCACTGGCCCTTGATGTGCTCAAACAACTGTTTGATGAGTCCAGTGTATTTTGCACAACAATACAGGCCTTGCTAGATCTACGAAAATATTGACAGGAATACACTTCTTTTTAAAAAAAATCTTAATATTAATAAATTTCTGTTATTTCATATTAAGAAAGAATCTTTGTTTTCCATAATCGATAAACCAGTTTCTGGAAACTTTTGAGTATATAAATTTCGATAAAACGTTGAGATTTTTGTTCATATCTCTGGAGCAAAGAATCATGAACTGTATAGATTATCATGCAAAGCTTTCTGCTAGGGTTTCGGAAAGGTATGCGGAAAAATTGAACAATGGTACTTTCGGATTTCATAACTTCAATGAATTCGGATCCATTCCCTATATGGGTACAAGTCAATCACCATATTTGATCGACTATGAAAAGGAGTTTCACAAGGTGGCTCGAACCTGTGCTGAAACAAAGTTGGAAGTTTTATTAGTAAAACGAAGTCTTGAGAAATCATTACTTGTTCAAGCTCAGCTCCTCAAACAACTAGCTTTGCTCTCCAGAAGAGTAAACGAAGAGGAACCAAATTTCCACAAGGTTGAAGAACTTTACTTCAATCAAGGATCTCTTCAGGGAATTCGAAAAATCACGCCTATCAAGCGAAAGAGATCCCATGTTCACGAAGATTAATATTTGTCTTCAAGAAAGAAAAATTAAAATAGACATCTGTTTTTGATTTCTTTCAATGATTGTATTAGGTCTATTTTATTAATAAAACTATCTTATTATGAATAAAATTATTTGATTTATAATTTTTCTTGTGATAGTTTATGATTACATAGCCCGTGCTTGAATGATTTATCTTATTGCTATGTATGTGTATGGGATGTTTGATTTCGGTTTCATAATAACCTTGATATTCGATCTCACATGGTATGAACCCTTATGGTTTGGGTGACTTTTTGTTTTAGCAAGATTAAGTTCTAGCCCATGTTGGTAGGCTTTATCAAAGGATCATGAGGGGTTCTGATTGAAACAGTATGTGAAAAAGTCACAATATGTTGAATCGTTTGGTTTAGCATAAAAGCATATGTGTTTCGGGGTTTTCAACTTTTGCTTGCAATAGTTAAAAACCGGTTTTCAACCTTTCTCTGGTAAAGGTTGGTTGTTGTTATTCTTCTGTTTTGCATAAGGATAAAAACATAATGATATTTCGATATCAATTCTCCTTGGAAAGAAGATGCAAACATATTGGAGAAGAGGATGCGAAATTTGAGGTAACGACTTTGTAGTTAATCGTTTTCCTGTTTAAGAAGAGCCTGATTTTATTGCGTATATTTATTGCTTTTGCTTAACAAAATTTTGGTATAATTGATGTTGATTCCATTATTTGTGTATGGATGTTTGATTGTGATTCAATTGTTTCCGGTTAAGAAAAACTATTGTTATCCTTCGTTATTGTTTGATATCAATTGTTTAGGCTTACAAAATTTCGGTGCAATTGCGGTGCTATAATGTCTATGTTTGTTTCAATTGCTTCCGGTTAAGATAAATGATTATGCAAGTTGATTTATTTGGTTTGTATGGATTGTTTATGGCTTAACAAAAGTGTTTTCGGGATCATTTGATTAGTCCAAGTGATTTCCGGATAAGAGAAACTAATTTTTTCGGATCTTAGTTAGACTTATCAAATGTGAAGGTTTCGGTTATTCAAGTCTAACCGAATGCCTTAACAAGAATTACTAGTTAACTAACCTAGTATTTGTCTTGTTTAAAAGTGAAAGGTCTAAGTTATTCTTTGTGAATAATTAGAACCTGATGAGAAAAATAAAGTTAATTCTGATCTTTATTTTGGTCTTATCAAATAAGCGATTGTATTTGTACAATCGGTTTAGCAAAAGAACTAATGTGCTTAGTCGATTTTTGATGTGTTAAACTATTAGGGAAAATTGCTTCGGCAATTGTTTCCTAGATAACATGTTAAAACCAAATTACTTGTAGTTTCGGTTTTGATATTGGTTATCTAAAATGGTGTGTAAAACCCTCGTGCTCAACTCTTATAGGTTTGCAAATTCTCTTTGTGAGATTTGTAAGATCCTTTCGGTTTGTCCTTTATTTTTTCGTTTCTTTGTCATTTTGTGACAAAAAGGGGGAGAAATATATGGAGTAAACAAGTGATATTGACTTGTTG
>JAJJWW010012312.1:0-11256 GCA_023531295.1 Papaver armeniacum
ATGTGTTATTTTCTTTTCCGCATTATATTTTCTTTCGAAAGAGATTTCGAAGAAATCACAAAGCTCTTCGTCTCATTCTTTGTGATTCCACAATAACTTGTTCTACTCCTATATAGTTAAGTAATTGTGAGGTGATTGATATTTCTAGGTTGTTCTTCGGGAATATAAGACTGGATTATCAATTGGTTCATGTCCACCTTGATTTATCAAAAGACGGAAAACACTTAGTAGGTATTTCTGTGGAAGACAGACTTATCTATCAGAATAGAATTTTCTGTGGGAGACAGATTTGTTTATCGAGTCTTCGACATTGGGTCCTAGAAACTCTTAGTTGTGGGTGAGCTCAGCTTAGGGAATCAAGTGCGTAGAGTCCTGTTGGGATTCAAAGGCGTAAGGAACGCGATTTTACCTTAATCAGTGTGAAATTGGTTAGGGATCAACTACATTCCAGTCCGAAGTTAAATTATAGTAGGCTAGAGTTTGTAGCGGATTAATATAGTATGGTGTTCAAATCTGGTCTAGGTCCCGAGGTTCTTTCTGCATTTTTGGTTTCCACATTAACAAAACTTCTGGTGTCTGTGTTATTTCTTTTCCGCATTATATTTGTTTATATAATTGAAATATCACAGGTTGTGCGTAGTTCAATCAATTAGTAAATCCAACCTTTTGTTGTTGGTTGAAATTGATTGACACTTGAACATTGGTCTTTGGTACCGTTCAAGGTGTTTCTCATAATAATCCGGCTCGCGGATTTCTATCTGTTTGATTTGCTGATTACATTGAGAAACAGAGATATAACTCTTGGTATTATTTTCTTTGTTTGAATCTGACTGTCTAGTTGATTCTCTTAGAATTATATTGGAGTTAGTTGTTATATCCTAGCTATGATCAATACAAGAATTAGGATGATAAACTCTCAAACCTCACGATCTAAGCCTTCTAGTTTGTGGAAAACTAGCCGATTTTGGAAAACTTGAATCAGATTTCTATTCATTAAACTTAGCCGCAAAAGGGAGATAGTTCTTACATATTTAAAGCAATAGAAAATAGATTAAACCCTATCTGGGTAAGAGTCATTCTCTGCTCGACACATGTAAGAATCCTAGTGATCAAAAGAAAAGAACTAACACTAACTATCTAATCTGGGCCACCAAGTGGCTTATTGGAGTAAGGGCACCCACTTCTATTGGTACTTAGGTACATGAGAATACCATCCCCTCTACCAAATCCTTGTCCTCAAGGATTGAAATTTGGGAAATGAGCAGAGACATTTGTAGTATCTTCCCAAGTAGCATCCTCAGTTGTAGAATTAGTCCACTGGATAATTAGTTGGTCCACAGTTCTGCCATGTCTTGTGATGCTTCTAGTGTCAAGGATAGCAGCTGGATGAAGGACAATCTGGCCAACATCATCCACCACTGGTAACTGAGTAGAAGGAATGTGTTTCTTGCCAATGCACTTCTTCAACTGGGAGACATGAAAAACAGGATGTATCCTGGAACTAAGAGGCAGTTGAAGATTGTAGGCTACTGGGCCTATTTTCTAGAGGACCAAAAATGGTCCATATTATTTGGCAGAGAGCTTCGGGTTCTGCCTAAGTGCTAGAAGATTGTCTATAGGGTTAGAGTTTGATGTAGACTACATCACCTACTTGGAAAGACCTGTCAACTCTCTTCTCATTATCATAGTGTACCACCCTTTCTTGTGCTTTGTGGAGTGACTCCTTGAGTATATCCAAGGTTGCATCTCTCTGCTTCAAGTAATCCTCAACTGCTTTGACAGAAGTGGCCGTGGAGGGAAAAGCAAGATGAGGTGGTTCATAGCCATACAAAGCCTTGAATGGGCTCATCTTGATGCTGGTGTGGAAATTAGTGTTATACCACCATTCTGCTAGTGGGAGCCACTTGAAACAATACTTAGGCTTGTGGCCAGTCATACATCTTAGGTAATTCTCCAAGCAAGCATTTACTCTTTCTGTCTGGCCATCAGATTGAGGATGATATGCTGTGTTAAGGTTTAGACTGGTGCTGAGAGCTCTGAAAAGATCCTGCCAAAATAAGCTTGTGAAGACATTGTCTCTATCAGATACAATTGAAGCAGGCAGGCCATGTAATTTGAAAATATGGTTGATGAATTCTTTGGCCACTGTGATGGCAGTGTATGGGTGAACCAAAGCAATGAAGTGTACATATTTGGTGATTCTGTCAACAACCACCAGAATCACAGTTCTTCTCTCACTTGCAGGTAGGACTTCAATGAAATCCATTGAGATGTGCTTCCAGGGATTGGGAGAGGCTGTAGCAAGCCAGCAGGGTGTGTATGCTCTCCTTTGTTTCTTTGGCATATATCACAAGAGGAAACAAAAAGCAAAACATCTTTTTTCATGTTTGGCCAAAAGAAATAAGTTTTTGCTCTGACATAAGTACCTTATATACCAGAGTGGCCACCCACTGAAGAAGAATGCACAGAAGCCAAGATTGTTTGTCTAGTATCTGCTCCACTGGCAATGTACAATCTGTTCTTGTATCTTAATATACCTTGAGTATATGTAAAGTGTGAGACTGCAGAAGGATTCACCATAAGCTGAGGAATAATTAGTTGAACTTTGGGATCAGCTGCATAGCTGAAGATAATGTCCAAGGCCCAAAGTGGGGTGGAAGTTTCCAGCAGATTGCACTCACCGTGCATATGTGTTCTTCTGGACAAGGCATCAACCACCTTGTTTTCAGCACCTTTTTTGTATAGAATTTCATAGTCAAAACCAAGTAATTTTATACCCATTTTTGTTGAAGCACTGTAGTGATTTTATGTTCAAGATAAAGTGATAAAGTGAAATGATAAAGTGATGGCCTTGTAAGTAATGTCTCCATTTAGTTACAGCTTGAGCAATGGCAATCATCTCCTTCTCAAATGTGGATAGAGCACTAGCCTTTGGACCCATAGGTTGGCTGAAAAAGGCTATGGGCTTTCCCTCCTGTAGTAAAACAGCACCAATACCATTATCACATGCATCAGCCTCAATAATGAATTCTTTTGTGAAATCAGGTAGGTCCAGAACTAGAGTAGTAGACATGTCTGTCTTGAGATGTTGAAAAGCAATAGTAGTAGCTGGTGTCCACTGAAATGCATTTTTCTTGAGTAAGTCAGTCAGTGGTCTACTGATAATGCCATAGTCTTTGACAAATTTCCTGTAATATCCAGTCCGTCCAAGAAAACCTCTTAACTCTTTAATAGTTGAAGGAGTAAGCCATTTAGTCGATGATGAAACTTTTGCAGGGTCACATCTGACACCCTCAAAAGAGATTATATGACCCAAATATTCTAATTCCTGTTGAGCAAAACAACATTTGGAGAAGTTGGCAAACAACTGATGTTTCCTCAGAATGCTCAAGGTTGATATGATCCTCCAAGCTGGGGCTAAATACCAGTATATCATCAAAGAACACAAGGATGAACTGTATCAAGTTGTAGATGGTGGATTTTCGACAAAGGCTAAAATCGTAAACCCATACTTATACGTATTCCTGATCCAGCAATCAGATAAATATTGAGGCTGATGTCTCTTATCGGAAGCATGAAAGATCATGCCATAAGAATCTCCTCGATCGAGAATACTGTCTCTCGTAGTATATATATATATATATATATATATATATATATATAGTCTCTCAATCGAGGCAAATGTGCATATCTCACGAATACTTGAGCAATTTCAAAGAATTACTTCTATATAGAATCAAAAGATTAGACGGCTCCTGATATTGCTAGCCTCGCTAGTATAGAACAATAACGTCTTCAGGATGTAACAATGTTTTCCCTGACTATATGAAAGAAAATATGACGCTTCAACAAGCTCATATCACTCAATTTCTGAATAATTAATGTTCCTAGATGATCGTGCTAGTATAGAGCCATTAATTAATTATTCTCGAAATCAATAGATTCATTAACTGAATCCCTAGAAAATATTCAATATTTTTATAATATTTCGTTACTTCAATTTATGGTTCTTCTCAGCAGAATTCCATGGGTTAGTAATAAATATTCAACACACGGGCATCTGAGTTACCTTTGAGTAAGCCCCGACCAAAATGGTGTAAGTGTACTCAACGATGAAGCACTAACAATCACCGCACGAACAAGTATTTCAAAATACGACGAGACGATGAACCTATGCAAATAGGAAAGAAAATAATAAAATAATAGCCAAGGCGCTAGGGTACTGGCTCACCGGCCGGCCAGTCATGCCGTGACCAGTCCCACGCCTAAATTCTATATTTTATCATATTTTATTATTTTCCTTGATCTCATGAAAATCCTTTCATTTGAACAAATATCCTTCGTTTTGAGGAAACTCCTCAGTTTCATGGTGTTTCCTTCCGAGGAAATAATATAAAATTATGTAAAATATCGTGGGCCGTGATTATTGGCCAACCGACCATGCCTTGATCCCGGCCGGCCCCACACCTCATGGTTCCTCATTATTTTATTATTATTTCCCTAATCTCATGATATTTCCTTGATCCCATGAAAAATAATATAAAATTAAGGAAACCCGTGGGACCGGACCATAGGCGGTCGGTCATGCCCTAGCTGGCCCCACACGTCTTATTTTATTATTATTATATTTTCAAGTTTCCTTAATCCCATGAAATTCCTTGATGTTTCCTTCAAATTATGAAAATTACTTCAAATCATGAAATAATACATAAAATTAGGGAAAACTCACGGGACCGGGCCCTAGCCGGCTAACCATGCCCAAGCCGGTCCCACATGTCCCTTATTTTTTTTTTATTATTATTATTTATGTTTTCCTCATCTCATGGAAACTCCTTGATTTCAACAAAACTCCTTGGTTTTAACAAACTCCTTGGTTTTATGATATTTCCCTAAAATCATGAAAACATAATAAAATTAGGAAAAATACCATGGGACCGGCCCCTTGGACGGACGGCCATGCCTTGGCCATAGCCTGTCCCACACTTTATGATTCCTTCATTATTTTATCATTTTTCCTTCATCTCATGAAGTTTTCACGGTCTCAGCAAAAATCCCTGATTTCTCCATATTTTCTCAAAATGTTGCTCAAACGCACTTTTGTAAAATATCAAAATTCTCATAACTAAGATACAAACACTTTGGTGACGTGAGCATGTTACCTTGGATGACCAGGGTTGGCTCTTTGGCTTGCAAGAGGCCGGTCCCATGTATTTTGACAATTTTGACCTAATTTGCGCAATTGCACGTATTAGGTCCAAAACTCTTCCAAACAACTTGGAACTTCATAAGATGATCAATATTCGATCCCGTGACTACCCAGGGCCGGTTTCATGACCCCTTGGTCGGTCCCTCACATCTTCATAATTAATTAGGTTTTATTACCTAAGGTTCAGACGAGCATTATTTTAATAAATGATTAAACCAGCATTTAATCATCCTTTCATCAAATCAACTCGGTCTTCGGGAGACCTTGATATTTGCTCACGAGAGCATCCGGGAGCTACATGGTTGATCCATAATCCCATGTAGCCGGTCCTCCTTCGCTCCGTGGTTAATTTTCAATAAACCATCGTTAATCATCAATTGATCAAATTAGGGTTTTGAGTCCAAGGTTCATAATTCCATATTCAAACGCTAATAATTTTTACGTTGATCCCATGATCAACATTTTATTTATCATACGCGGTTCAATTGCCAGTATATCATTTGGTCATGCTACCAATAATTCATCGAATGAGCAACATTTTCTCAAATGAGCAATATTTGCTCAAACCAAGGAATACTGGTTCAACTATCAATATTCAACAATTCATCGAATGAGCAATATTTTCTCACGTTAACTTATTCACACATCATATCTCTATCTCAACAGACATGTCCAATTCATGAGTCTCAGAACATTTCCAAACCACGTTCGACTCAACAATAGAAGGACTCATCGTCCCATGAAGTCATGAAGTCAATAACTAACTTCTCAAATACTGACCCGCTTGCAGACTCCACAATCACACGAGACATCAATCGTGTTACATGGGGGATATTAACTAGGGTTTTGGTCATGGTCTACGACACGTGTGTTCATACACACGATGAGAATGTGAGCAAGTCGTGCAATCAGTTGAAGGAGTTAACAAAGTAGTGGATGGAAAATCAACCAAGTCTCCCGCACGTTGAGCAAATCGGTTTTAACACGATTTCCACTTCCCCATTCTTTGATTCCATCAACTGTCACATTTCATGAGATCATGGTGTTTTCAATTCCGGCAATATAAATAAATCTCTGAATCATGATTGAAATAGGGATAATCTCAGGTCAAACAGACAACACGAGATTAACAATACAACTCTCAACATAGCAAATTCAATCATTCGAATTTATCTTATTTTTAATACACAACACACCTACAATCTTCGATCACCATTGATTTCACATACTTCTCAGCTTCCCTCCTACAGACCGACCCATCATCTCTTGTGATCGAATATACTCTGGAACGGCCATTGTCTTGGTTTAGGCCAGAGTACTACAGATTGATCTCTCGAATTCAAAGCACTCCCTTCTTGCAGTGCATTTGTGTGAGGTTAAGCATTTCGCTCGGTTCAAGGAGTCTCCTCCGTGTGATCATCTCCTCAATTCCGTAAAAACCAGTGAATCGTTTTTCCCCATCTACACAAGTGATCTTTAAAAATGTCATTCATAAGAGCTTGGAAAGTGCCTGGTGCATTGGTTAGGCCAAAAGGCATTAATTTAAACTCATAATGGCCCTGATGTGTTCTGAAGGCTGTCTTGTAAATGTCTTCAAAGTAGACCCTGATTTGATGGTACCTAGACCTTAAATCAATTTTTGTAAACCAGACAGCACCCAGGAATAGGAAATTTGTCTTTTATTGTAATGTTGTTGAGTCTTCTATAATCCACACAAAACCTCCAGGTATTGTCTTTATTTTTGACTAAGAGGATAGGAGTAGCAAAAGGACTGTGACTAGGTTGTATGATGCCAGAATGTAACATTTCTTTGATCAAATCCTCCACCACAGCTTTCTGAACATAGGGACATTTATAAGGTCTGAGGTTGGGTGGTTCAGAATTTGGTTTAAGGGGAATAATATGGTCCAAACTCCTCTAAGGTGGGAGCTTAGTGGGTTCTGAGAAAACATCTTGAAATTGGTCCAAAAGTGAGGATATCTGAGGTGGTATTGGGGTTGGAGATAAGGTGGTGGAAATAGAAAATAAGTGACCAAAAAGACCATGAGAATGTTTATTGAAAAAAGATTTGAGTGCACTACTACTCATCATAGACAAGGAAGATTTCCCATGAGAGCCAGTGAGTGTAATTTTCTTTCCATTGTGCTTAAAGGAAATTATGAGTTTAGAGAAATTGAAAACAACATCACCTAGTTGTTTGAGCCAGTCTGCTCCCAGCACCATGTCACAGCCACCAAGTGTGATCGCTGTCGTATGCATCAAAAATAATTTCACTTTCCTAAAGTATATGATAAGAAAGAGTTCGTTTCCACAGAGAGGCGATTGTAGCTATTATGTATTCAATTTCTTAAAGTATCCAATTGGGGGGATTTCTGATTTTTAAGTAAGCAATAAAAGTAAATCAAAAGCAAAATAAATTGTAGAAAGTAATCAATAGAGAAAGATATTGGTCAAGGAATTCATCTTCAATCTTAGACATGTGCTTGCATATATGATTAGAATTACAATTTAATCTCTTTTATTATCAAAAGCCTAGAGAATCAAGAGAGCAAGATAATCTATTAATTTCCTAAGTTCATCAACACACACATTAGAGCTGCGTATGTGAATTCTACCTAAAGAATAACCTAACGCCTTGCGCTAAAAAGTTCAATTCCTAGGAGCATTAAGTTTCAGAAATAGGCTAATCAATGCAATTGTCATACATTGCGCATAACAATTCGGACAATGGTCAAACTCTACATATGATCACGAGAGTGTATCACTACAAACCGTAAACATATCATGCTACTTGTATTCATGGTTATTGCTTGATGAAAAACCCTAAAATAGTTATGGAATAGGATGCAAGTTCAATTAATTGGCCACTTAACTAACCAAACATCTAAGTCCTATCACAATACATCAATCATATGATTATTAAAACAGTAGAGATTTAAACGATAATCAAGAGAGAAAACTAATACATAACTCAAGCACAAGTTTTAGAAATAGGACTACATCCTTAACCAATAATATAAGATTTAGCTACTCATAGCTATGGAGTTCATCACAAAATATGAATTGAATAATGAAGAAGATGAACAAAAGCAAACCCTAGTAGCGTAAACAAAAGCGGCTCTCTCCTTAGCTTCCAAGAATAAACGTCCTCCCCAAAAGTTGTAGAAGTTTTCTTTTTATAGCTTTTCCTCTCTTCCAAAATTAGGTCAAGTCCCAAAGGTCCAATAGATAGAAGTCCACCAAGCCCATGTGTGAGGAAAACCCATGTGTAAATATGTCCCAAAGAGGTCGCCGGAAAACTGGTATTATGGCCGGAAATCGGTCGGAATCAGGCACCGGAAACATCTCAGTGTGACCAGCAAAGTCCGCCTTGTCCACTGGCCAACGAGTCAACTCGGTCATGTCAACTCAGTCAAGTCACTGATTCAAACCGGGTCAAGCACCGAGTCAGATGACTCAACTCAATGATGTAATCAGGTGAGTTAGGATCATGAGTCAGACCCGAGTCAGCTATTCATGTGAGCTAACTGGGCTGACTTGTCTGAGTTGCCATGGCATAAGCCATTTGCACTGCCTCATTGCACTTCACTAGTGCATATCCAGCCATGATGGCTATTCATCTTATAACTCTGGCCTGCAATCTCAGCTCAAGCACAGATCCACCATTTCATGTCTTCACACAACTGCAACCCCATTTAATTCTTATATTATCCAACTCCATTTCAGGCACAGCTTCCATTGCTTCAATCTGACCTGTATCCGCAGTTCATACCCATTCTGTAGCTTTCACAGCTCCACAACCTAAGTCATTCCCCTTCAGATCAACACAATATTATCACCAACTTCTCCAGCTTCCATTTCGAGCTCCTCCACATCTCAGCGACAACAACAAATATCTTCTCTTCCACTGCTGCAGAACTAACCCATAACTCATTCATGTTCATTAGCAGCTGCACCTTGTCAGTTCATCCAGCTCTCAAACTCAGCTGTAAAGCAACAATTTCTTCACTGTCACCAAAGACACCCACCGTGCTTCGCGACTCAAGCCAATTTCCTCCTTGAACTGCACCTGCAATTCCCTGTCCTAACATACATCTACATTCATTCATTCATAGCACCAGTTCCTTCTTCTGTTCAACATCATTCCCTGCATCTGCAACTAGGAAGTTCATCTCAATTTCTGCCTTGTACACAATTCCAGCTAAACAGCACCATCAATACCAGCTCAGGCCATTCAATCTAATCCTTGCTAACCACCACAATTCCATGGCACAACCAACCCTTGACTGCAATTCCAACATCATAATCTCTACATCTCACACATCCATTGCCCCTGCCATGATTCCTTGTTTTTTTCTTACAACTGCAGCTCAATTAAACCCTTGAATATCCTTCGCCAACTCTCTTTCAGTTCCCCGCAACTACCAACTCCAATTCTTCCTTGTTGCTCAATAACTCTACCAGAACTGCACATCACCAGCTAGTTCATTGCAGCTCAACTGCAACACACTCATTCCTGCGTCAGCTTCTTGCAAAATCCTATAATCATACACAACCAGCACCAGTGTCATCATGCCTTGCACCACCAAATTGTCGAGCCATTTATCTGTAACCTAACTCAACCATGCACTTCCACAGTCCATTGCACCATGATAATCACCAGTTCTATCTCAGTTCGAGCCGAGCTGCAACCACCATCATCTTCTCTGGCCAACAGCAGCAACCAAATTTGTAACTTCAAGCAAAAAACAGCATCTTGCTGCTCAACCATTCCACCTGCAATCTCTGTAGCTACATACCAATACCACAGATCACCTCCAGTGTCAATCATAACCTGCAAAATACCCATCACAGGGCACAACATAACTCAATTGCATCTTAATCTCCATCTAAGCTGCAACTACAACTCACCCTTGAACTGAAACATCAAAAACTGCAGTGTGTCCTGTGTTGTTTAAGACTCAATTGCAGCAACGTATGCTCTACCAACAACTTCAGTTCCTCCTTAGAGCTAAGATTCATCACCAACTCCTAGCTGTTCTTCCTACCAAACATCCACTGCCCTGGCTCACCACTAGTACAGCGTATAACCACACATGTAAATCAATTCATACAACAACCACAATTAAGAACCCTAAATTCATCTGATTTCTTGCTCTCAAACTCTGTCAATTTCAAATTAGATTGAAACCCATTTCTCAATTTAACCTCAACATTCCATAAACACAAAGATCAGAACCCACTTCTTCATTTTCTACACAAACCCTAGATTTCCTTCATTCATTCTTCAGCTGTACAAATCCCCTTTGTATTCTACGATTGCTACAGATAGCAGTAACATCACAATTTTCTTCATCTGAATCTTCAAATCTCATCACAATATCTACTCCCATCTCTTCTTCTCAGTGTAATGTATAAACAACGAAACTTCAATGAACAACCACAAAAAACCCTTTCATCAAGCTTCAGTTCTTCATCTTTGTCTCAGATTTAGGAGTCAGCAAACCCCCATCAATCTTATTACAAGCTCCGTGTTCTTCTAAACTTCTCTATTTCTCCCTGAATTCTCTCGATGATTTCTCAGTCAAGAACAACCTCAAATCCCTCCTTGAACTCGAGTTCCAATTCTTCTTTCATCACAATAGTTATCTCCTCTTTTGAATCAGCCTCATCCTTCACCAGTAGCAGACCTTCTTCATAATCACAAAGCCCCAACTTCTATCGATTCTCCATTTATCCTGACTCACTGATTTCCTCCATCGACACTTAGCCGCACCATTAACTCAGAGAAAGATAAGTAAAGGCTAAATGATAAACCAAATGATTTCCCTTCTGAATTTTAGGGTTGATGTAGGAATGGGAATGACTATACCCACTTAGGTGAAGTAGATAAGGGGTCAACCAATGATGTCTTTAGGCATCCACTCCTTAGATATACAGGCCACCAAATATGTCCGCCATTGCTTCTCTTGACTAAGCTGCAGTGTTTGTCCCCTATCTTCGGCTTGGCTCGGTTCCGCTCCCAGTAGTAGTTGCCATGAAATGACGCT
>JAJJWW010012313.1:0-86564 GCA_023531295.1 Papaver armeniacum
TTGGAGTCGCACGGAGGAAAAGAGTGGGAAATCATTCAAATTGAGTCAAAAAGGGCTAAAAGGTCATTTCACAGGCGAATACTATTGAGGGTCGAGTCAAGGATAAGGGGAAAATCTCTTAAAGGAGTATTAGTAACAACCAACTTTTATTAAGGGGTAGCCACTTGTTATAGGGTATCCACTGGGGTGACCCTTATCTATATCACTTGGATGGCTATATCAACTAGCTTTATTTCTACACCCGTTTTTGTAAGAGAGGAAATTGTTTTTCTCTTCTTCATTACAATCCACCTCAATTTGAGAGAAGAGAGAAAAATGGCTCTTCTTTTGGAGGAAATCGAGATCGAGAAATTAATGATGAAACCGATGGTTGAGAAGCAAAATCGGGCATGGCTCTTGTAAGATTGATGAAGCTCGGGGAGAAGATGAATCGAGAGATTCAGAGGAGGACCGAGAGATCGATTAGGGTTTGTTTGAGCAAGATTGAGATCGAAAGGCGATTAGGTGCTTGCTATTACGGGGTTTGAATCAAGGGTTTGTTGGTTTATTGACGATGGTGATGCTGAGTGAGAAATGGGTTCCGGTGATGAACTCGCAAGAGGAAGATGGATTCAGGGAAGAAGAAGAATGAGTTGGGGTTTCTGTGTTGGTGATGAATCAGATGACGATTTCCATGGGTTTAAAGAGTGGGGTTTGTTACGAAAATGAGAAAGTTAAACGCAGAGAGCTCTTTGTGATTCCGAGACCAAATCTGAGGGGTTAAAGGATGAATTGAGAAAAAAAAGCAGTAATTGAATCTGAGATTAGAGTTTGGGGTTTTGTTGTAATTGAAGCTAATGGATGTATGGGTTCGAATGAGGAAGAAGAGGCTGCTGTCTATCAGAGATGAGGGTATGTTGTTGCAGTTTGCAAGTTGGAAGAAGCAACAAATGGTCTGTGGTTGCAGTGGCTCAGATTGGAATTGCTTGGTATACATTAGTCATGGAATGATGGGATATGGTGGTAAGCGAGATGGAGTAGCGAGGCAATGGAAGACTGGAGCCGGGAGGTGGTATGAGGCGGCTATGATGGTGTTGATGTGATGAGCTAATGAATGTCTTTGGCTTTGGGAAGTATGGTGTTGCTGTGAATAGCTGAGAGTATTGAAGCTGGTGGTCTGGGATGGTGTTAGCTTGTGGTGAGGAGATGGCCTGGACTGTGATTTGTTGGAAGTAATGGGTTGACTGAGCTTGAGGAGTTGCAAGTGGATGATGTGGTGCAAGAGCATTGCAGCTGCAATGACTCAAAGCTAAATTGCAGAGGAACTATTTCTGGTGATGTTGTGTTGCTGGATTTGCAGGTGCAGGCAGAGAATGGAAGTGGAGTTATTGAGCTGTTGGGAGTTGCAGATCAGGATTGAAGGCTGTGATGGTTCAATGGTGGTACAATAAATGGAATTGGAGCTGAACATGAAATACAGATGAAGAATGAAGAGCTGGTGCTGGCCTGGGATTGAATGGGTTTTTGCAGCTGTAGGAGAAGATGTGATTGCAGTCTCAAGATGAGGAGTTAGCTGGTGGTTCATGGAATTGATGCTGAAGGTGAAGGCAAGATGAAGTAGGCTGTTGTGTTACTAAAGGCTGAGTTCTGATGCTGCAGCTGGTGAACTGAGGCTAGAATTGATGTAGTGTTAATGGTGCTCAAGATGTACAGGCGATGCCGCAATGGTTGCAAATGCAGAGATGAATTGCAGCTAAGAAGCGCTGTCATAGTGCAGGGAAGGATTGGTGGTGTTGTTCATGGCATGGAAGGTCTTGATGGCTGTGAAAATGGTGAGTAGAGCGAGAATGGGTTGAAGCTGAGTTGCGAGCTAGATGGAGCTGAAGTTGGAAATGTTGCGGGGATTTGGAAGTGTTGGCAAAGCTGTGAAGATCAAGGAATGGATGGAGAAGGTGCGAGGCCAAGATGGCCGGCCAAAGTCTTGATGCACAATGATAGTGCAAAGACCGGAAGCCACAGACTGACCTGGAAGGCTAACCACTCAGCTGACCATGAATCAGCCTGACTCACACTGACTAAACCTGACTCGTCTGACAAATGTGCTGGCTCGGTTTGACTCGGTCTGACCGAGTTGACCCGAGCTAACCCGTTGACCGGTGACCGGGAGGACTTTGCCGGTCACCTGGGATGTTTTCCCAGCGACTTTTCCGGCCACAATACCAGACTTCCGGCGACCGTTTTTGGGTCATATTTTCTACATGGGTTTCTTCTTCTTTTGGGCTTGGTGGATTTTCATCTAATGGACTTTGAAGACTAGACCTAATTTTAGAAGTTGGAGAAAAGCTATAAAGGGAAGGTCTTCTACAACTTATATGAGATCTTATATCTTATTCTTGGAACTTTGGAGAGCCGTTTTTGGTTACGCAACTAGGGTTTGCTTTTTGTTCATCTTCTTCTTTATTCAACTTATATTTTTGTGATGAACTCCATAGCTATGAGTAGCTAAATTCTCTATTATTGGTTAAGGATGTAGTCCGATTTCTAAAACTTGTGTTTACTTTATGTATTAGTTTTCTCTCTTGATTATCGTTCAAATCTCTACTATTTTTATGATCACATGATTGAAGTATTGTGATAGGATTATTATGTTTGATTAGTTAAGTGGCCAATTAATTGAACTTGCATCTTAGTCCATAGCTATTTTAGGGTTTTTCATCAAGCGATAACCTTGAATATAAGTAGCATGATATGTTTACGGTTTGTAGTGATACACTCTCGTAATCATATGTAGAGATTGACCATTGTCCGAATTGTTATGTGCAACGCATGACAATTACATCGATTAGCCTATTTCTGAAACTCAATGCTCCTAGGAATTGAACTTGATTAGTGCAAGGCGTTAGGTTATTCTTTAGGTAGATTTCACATACACAGCCCTAATGTGTGTGTTGAATAACTTAGGAAATTAATAGATTATCTTGGTCTCTTGATTCTCTAGGCTTTTGATAACACAAGAGATTAAATCGTAATTCTAATCGTATATGCAAGCACATGTCTAAGATTGAAGATGAATTCCTTGACCAATATCTCTCTCCATTGATTATTCTCTACAATTTACTTTGCTTTTAATTTACTTCTATTGCTTACATAAATTTCAGAAATCCCCCCAATTGGTTACTTTGAGAAATTGATTCTGAAATAACTACAATCGCCTCCCTGTGGATACGAACTCTTTCTTATCATATACTTTAGGAAAGTGAAATTATTTTTGACGCATACTCTGACGATCAATCATACAAGCATCATACTCGCATCATGAAAGCATCGCATAAGCATTTCATGGCATAAACATCGCATACAAGTATTTTACAAAACTTCGCAGAGTTATTCGAGAATTTCTGAGTTATTAATTTCGCAAAATTATTAAGGATTTTTCAGAATTTCGCAGAATGTGATTATTTCGCAAGATGTGATTATTTCGCTCAATTATTTCACACAATTATAAACAACTTGAAGAGATTCTATTATCACATAAGCGCAAAGCATGAGACAGAGGCAAGGTAAGAATGAAGAAACAACTCGCTCATTCAACATTTTCTTAAGGATTCTACCCTCATAGATAAAGAACAGAGGCAACTATGGATTACCAAGAAAACATTTTATGTTCTTTATCTTCTCGGCAAGAATTATTTCCAAAGAAGATGTTCACCAATGAACAACAAGAATCCTCACCAAAAATGGAGTAATAATTTTGCATGAATAGAGGCAATACTTACTACTCTCATTCAAGGATAAATACTTCTTATATTTCGAGGATTAATACTCCTTATACTTCATACTTCTAATTTCGCATGATTAGTTCGCAATATTTCTTATTCGCAATCAAGGACGGATACTTCTTATACTTCTCAAAAGATACTTCATACTTCTTATATATTTCGAGGATTAAGTACTTCTTATACTTCTTCAAGGATACTTCATACTTCGCATTCTTCAAGAGATGATACTTCTTATTTACTTCGCAAAGCTTCGGAACTTCGCAAAAGAATAGAGGCAAGTACGTACTTTTCAAGTCCAGTATTCTTTCGCTTGTTCCTTCATCAACAAAGATCAAAGACTACTACAACAACGGATTTTTTCTTAAAGATCGCTCTTCAAGCAATATTCAAGAAAAAAGAGGCAAGATGTAGGAGCAGAATATCGCAGCAACCTTCACTTGCGAATTATTAACGACGCAACTTAATAATGTCGCAGAAGAAATATTAGAAACGATGCAACAAATGACATTAGCTTAAATATGAGAAAGGTGTGACGATTCTGCGAAGAGTCAAGAAGACTTGCGAAGACTAACATTTGTAGACCTGTGAAATGTCGCAAGGTAAATCCGAAATTAAGGGAAATATTAGTTGTACATGAGCTGTCATCCACTATGTAATATCCTATATAAGAGGAGAGCATGAGGGAGAAAGGAAGGATAATTTTGGTAAGAGAGAGAGAGATATTATTTTAGAGAGAGAGACTTTATTTCTTCTTTATCATCTTCTTCCCCAAATAATTAGATCTAGAGTTCTAGAAAATATCCATTAATGGAGACTCTAAATGTAATTCTTATGTAACCTCAACAATCATAGTGAAGAACCATGGATGTAGATCACATTGATCGAACCATGTAAAAAATCCTCGTGTCAATTTATATTTCTAGTACTTATATTTGAAATTTAGGTGATTAATAAGATTTAGATCTACAAAATATTATAGGGGGTGTGTTGTAGGAAATCCTGCAACTACATTTGTCAATGTTAGTGATCAAAACTATAAGTCTTGATTTCTAGCCTATTTATAGATTTCTCGGACTAAGACATAGATTGTGTAGTTGAGCTTAGTTTTCACGGAGTTCATCATTTGAAGATGAAGAACTACTAAGGGGAGCTTGTGGAACTTCTTCGACAAAAGGTATGTGGAGACTTGAACTCATCTATCACTTGGAAAGTCTATTTCTAATATCTCCTATATTGAGACATAAGTCATGTTACGATATAGTTTTCTCTATACACATTTGAGATGAGATTTCGAGCTTAGTATATCTCGCTTACATATTTCTCGAAATATGTGTTGGTAAGCTTTTGTTCGACCAAGTTCATCTTATATCATGAGAAAATTGCCGAGTAACATCCTACATGGTTTGTGTGATACAATCATTTGATGTAGGCTTGGAATGTTTCGATAATTATTATTTCAATATCTTGAAAATTGCTTTGATGCTAATAGTGTGTGAAAACGGCTATTATCATTATAGAAGAATGTTTCAATGATTGAAATAAAGAGTTTAGAATCTTGTAACCATATTTGGATATAAGCATAGTGTGTTCGCACATTAGTGTATAAGTCCAAAACTGGGAACCTAAAGTATGCATACTTGTGTGTATACAAAAAGGTTGTAGGAGACTGGGTACTGGCAGAAGTTCACGTCCGTGAATTTCTGCTGAGTTTGAAAACCAAAACCAAACTCATCCGGTCCGTGAATTTCTGCTGATTTTGAAAACTAAAACAAACTCAAATCCGGTTACTTAAGTACGCATACCTGTACGCATACTTAAGTGTGTTACTCTTCTAAAATCGGTTGTACATGAACCTAAACATGTATCAATAAGGAATGAAATCTTTGCAAACCGTGGCTATAATGTTCATGTATTTATTCGATTGAATCAAACCGATTTTTCTACAATTGTGTTCTTGTATAATTCTATGAGAATATAGCAATTGAAAAACTCTTTAACTAGTTTCATTTGAGTCATTTGAACTAGTTATCGTTAAGATGAATAAGGTTGATATGAGAGTAATCATATGGCTAACCTCGGTTAACTATTTGTGAACCAACATGGTGTACACGTTTTGGTACGGTTATATAAACCTAAATGAGGGTACATTTCATATGTGTGTAACAAGCTAAGTTCGATCTAAGGGTTGAAAGACATTAGCTTGGTTGAATCAGGTTTTTCATCTAACGATGAATATTGAATGCTTTGTTACCAAGGTAACTTGGATTGCAAACCCTGTTTTGAAAACTATATAAAGGAGAACTCTAGCAACTGGGAAACATAATCCCCACACCTCCTGTGAGTTACTAGTTGCATAACTAAAGTCGATTCTCCTTTAACCTTAGGTTTCTTCTCGAGACCCTATAGGTTAACGACTTGAAGACTTCATTGGGATTGTGAAGCCAGACCTAACTATTATCTTGTAGTTGCGCGATCTGATCTTGCAGTTTCTATCGTGTTGAGTACAATTGGAATAATTGACTCGAGATTGTATATCTCCAATAGGCAAGATAGAAAAGTAATCACAAACAACTTTGTCTCATCGTTTATGATTCCACAATATCTTCTTTCGCTAGTCGATTAATATTATTGTGAGGTGATTGATAATTCTAGGTTGTTCTTCGGGAATATAAGTCCAGGTTATCGATTGGTTCTGTTCACCTTGATTTATCAAAAGACGGAACAAAAACTCTTGGGTATTTCTGTGGGAGACAGATTTATTCAATCCTATAGACTTTTCTGTGTGAGACACATTTGTCTATAAAATCTTCGAATTTGGGTCATATCAACTCTTGGTTGTGGGTGAGATCAACTAAGGAAATCAAGTGCGTAGCATCCTGCTGGGATCAGAGACATAAGGAGCGCAACTGTACCTTAAATCAGTGTAAGATTAATTAGGGTTCAACTACAGTCCAGTCCGAAGTTAATTGGTAGTAGGCTAGTGTATGTAGCGGCTTAATACTGAGTGTGGTGTTCAATCTGGACTACGTCCGGGTTTTTTCGCATTTGCGGTTTCCTCGTTAACAAAATTCTCGTGTCGTGTTATTTATTTTTGCATTATGTTTTGTTATATAATTGAAATATCACAGGTTGGGCGTTAAGAATCTTAAGATCAATCAATTAGAATATCCAACCTTTGGTTGTTGATTTACATTGATTGACACTTGAACATTGGTCTTTGGTACCGTTCAAGTTGTTTCACATAATAATCATGCTCGCGGATTTCTATCTGTTTGATTTGTTGATTACATTGTGAAACAGAGATATTAAAACTCTTTGATATACTTTACTCTAGATTGAGTCTGACTGTCTAGTTGATTCTCTAGAAAGTATATTGGAGTAAGTCCTCTCGGATTGTCAAACGAATTGTTGGGTTTGGTTGTTAGACCCCGCATTTTCAAAAAGAATACCGATTTTGGATTTTGGATTCCACCAAATTAATCGTGCAAAATACCCATTTTATCTCTAGAAAATATTCATATATATCACTCAAGACAGTATCGACGTAAATCTCGTGTCTCAGAAAATGTTGCAATTAAAATAAATATACAACTTTTGTTGTAAACCCGAAATAGTTTAATCTCCTTCACTTATGAAAAAATCAATAGTCAAGGCTATTCAAAACTAAGTTAAAAGTACAAAGCACTTTTAGAAGAGAAATTAATAAGCGATTAAATCCAAAAGAATATTTTATTAGATAATACTTGGGTTTCTTACA
The DNA here is from genome assembly GCA_023531295.1 of Papaver armeniacum. Lineage (NCBI taxonomy): Eukaryota > Viridiplantae > Streptophyta > Magnoliopsida > Ranunculales > Papaveraceae > Papaver > Papaver armeniacum. The sequence goes on from JAJJWW010012313.1 coordinate 7,516, forward strand.
TAATAGAATTGGCTTCCTCCTCCACCTTAGCGGAGAAATTACTCCATTATTACAAAAGAAAAATTAAAAGAATGAAGAAAAAAAACTCTACTCTTTTGCTCAGACTCCGGACTCCCATTTTCCATCTCCTTCCACCACTATTAATATACAAGTCTTCTAAATATTTCCACAATATTGTCTTTTAATTGGTATAATATAAATTTATGTGATATATGTGGATTTTTAATTAATGTTTTCATTTGCTTCCTTATTTATGAGATTGCCTCTTCTTTCTTTCCATAGGTAGAAGATATTATATTAATCCTCCAAATGATGTCGACATAATTATCCATATTTGTGAATAAATGTGCACCACACTTTATACACATGCCTTGGTATGTTTACCATACGCCTTGACATGTTTGCCACAATCCCATATCCAAGTAATTGGACTTAATGAAATGATTCTCCATGTAATTCCTTTCGAGCTTAGCCCATTTAATCATAAGTCACTTCATTTCCTCCATTTTACTCGCAGATTTCCGCATTTTAGTCCATCGAGCTTTATTTTCTAAAAACTGCAAATCTAAACAAAAGCCATTAAATAAATGCAAATTTGAGTAGTAAATATGTAATAATTAAGTACTTATCACACCCTCAAACCTACATTTTACTAATCCTCGAGCAAAACTAGAGAAAAATAAAATTTCTAACTCACAGTCACAGGCATCGCGATTGCACTTAGCGTGTGCAACAAGCCTTTAAACCACTAGGTGGCCCTAGTGGCCGAGTTATAGTCTCAAGAGGGTTTACCAGAGGTGTACCCAAAAAACCTTTACTCCAACTTATTAATTAATCACAAGTATCTAAAGATCTATGAGGACATAAAGTTTCTCAACCTATCGCCAAGTAATTAAAAGTGCAAGAGAATCAAATATATCCGCTCTACAGATGGATAAATAATTGGAGAGAGATATATCCGCTCGACAGTTGGATAAAGATTAACCGCTCTACAGCTGGACAAAGATTATGAGAGGGATATCCGCTCTACAGCTAGATAGATTACGTGTGATGAGTTGAACCAGTGTTAAAAAGGTCTTGTGCCAAATGGAAAGCGGACTAACAGAGCAACCAACATGTATCGTGCCTCAACTCTCTCATAATACTCAACGTCGTCTTCGACTTCAACTGTTGGTGATAAATTATTGAACTTCGTAGAACTTTGGCAATCTATTAACGCTTCTCTTCATTTTCTTTTTGCTTGAAACTTCTTTATAGATTTCTCTTCCCCGTGTCTTTATTGAACAAATAACAGACTATCTACAGAATTTAAATGCAAATCTTTTTGTATTTTTGTATTAATATTTTGTATTTTTTCTTCTCTTTTTTAATAATAAATAAATAAAAATATTGCAAACATAATAATTACAAAACTGATATGGCCATGAGAGAAGGACTTACTTTGATCTTCACAACTTGTAATGTCTTGGTATAAGGAACTTCAACAACTTACATCATTTGATTTTCTTTGTTCTAAGTCTTCAAATAGGATTATGAATTTTTCTTTTTATTTTATTGTTTCTTATAAATCTTAAACTTCTTCAACTTTTTTCATAAATTTTTGATGATGCTCCGTTTGTTGATGATGATAAGTTTCTGTTGAGAGAGATTTGTATTCCAGTAATTAAGACTACATGGGGAGGTTGCTCTGTCTTTATGGCATTTTCTTTTGGATTAATTTTCTCTCCAACATGGATGGTTAGGTCCATCACGACCCTCTCAAAGGTTATTTGCCTCTCCAAAATATCAATTTCTCTATATTCTGTCAAATTCTATACTGTCTCTCTAGAAGGTCGAATTCCCTAGCAATTCTAATTTCCATCTTTTCGGTGAGAAAAAATATGTAAACTTAGCTAAACGAATACAATGTGGCTCCAAAATTTTCTCCCTTACCCCCAAAATTAAATCTAACAATGTCCTCAATGTTTCAAATTAAAGTGCAATACCAAAAATATAGGTAACACGAATAACGAAGTAAGTCAGAAAGATAGTACTGGATGAAGCGTAACAATCCTTATTTGGAGAATAAGACAGAAAAAATGAAAAACTTACTAATGTAGAACAACAATCGGGTCCTCCATAGGGACAAAAGTATAGGCGCTAAGTTTATTATCTTGATTTGAGACTTCGGTAGAATTAGTCACCACATAAAATCGTAAAGTAGTAGCCGGAAAACTGTGGGTCATCGAATCAAATAATGTTATCACAAATAGAAGAAAATGCAAACAAACCAAGAAAATGAACCAACCAAATACACCCTTATCAAGTTTTCTATTTAAGATATCAATATCTAGTTGTGGTTCGGGTTTGGGTTCAGGTTATATAAAAGGGTCTAGATAAAATATTTTCATTGGCTGAGTTTCCTCATAGACAGGATCCATAGGATCAGGTTGTAGACTCTAGAAAATCTCAAATAAAAATTTAGAAGCACATAATAATAACCCTAATAATTGTGGATCCTCAAAGTCAATCAGATTTGACTTACACAGTTGACCATAATGGTGGTCATTCTTAAGTAAATGTGTCGATTCTAATCTCCTAAAATAATTAGGTTTAGTCTCAAAACTTAATATATGACACATTAAAAATTTATAAGTTCCCACAATTGGAAGAAAACTTTTTGGTGGGAAAATAAAGTCAATCCCGGATTATCATAGCCTTTGGGTTAACCACATCAACTAGAGGATGGGTTTCTAACAACCGAACTTCTTTACGGACATAATTAGGTTCCGTAAAACGTGCATGAAGATAGTCTTTGTAGCGCCCCAAAGCTAGCGAGATGACTAATCCAAGAGATTAACTAAATAAAGAGGCACTAATAATCTAAAATCATTTACTTAAACATTCAATTAAGAAATGCTTCAAAACTATCCCAAATACTAGCCCCACTCAAACATATATATACAAAAACTCCTCTCAAGTGATATATAACAATAATCATTTAGTTTACAAATAAAATATACAACATAATAAACATAGCCGAAGTAATCTAACAAAAGACTAAACTCCTCGAAGCTTTCGTTCAAGCAACTCGATCCGTCTCTGGCGAAAGTGGGAATGGGTGAGCACATCATCCCTAAAAGGGGTGCCCAGTGGAAATAACATTTAACTTTCAAGTAATCATCAAACGACAACCAATTCACGGTGATAAACAATCATGTATATAGAATAACTCCTTCGTCAAACAATGTATAATATTCAATGCCAAATTCCAGCACTTAATAATAATATTGTGGTGTATCGCCTAGCTATGTGCATAAAAGCTCGGAAAAAATAGGTATAAATGAAGGAGCAAGTATCTATATACCACAGATGGAAAATCTTATTTTCCAAGCAGTCAAATGGAAATTCTTATCTCCCAAACAATTCATAGAGACAAACAAGCATTACAGATCCTTTCCATACCATGGAAAGATTAAAAGAAATAATAGAACTTTCGGAATTTAAAACTAAACAATGCATTGAAAGCACAACCAGATAATGCATGACTTTGATAAACATAAACTTTTGTAAAAGAAAACAACAATAATCACAAAAGAGCTAAATGTAAATTCCCACCTCTTTTGATGACAAGCCACGCCTACCTCGAGATCCGCGATCCACTGGTTCATCCTTTGAATATATCGTTGTTAACAACTAACTGATAATCATACAAGCACTCTAAGAATCTAGCCAAAAAGGCTCACACAAGAATCATATTATTATATCTAATGGTTCCAGGCCCATTTATGACTTTACACATTATCATTCTCTATCTTTAGTATAGATAAGGTTTACTAATTCAATTAGGTTGGTCCTATAGTCCATTAACTAAGTCTTATGACTATCTACAACTTTGTAGAAGGAACCAAATGTTAAATCAGACCATAAGGGTTCAATACACCAAAATAGAAACTAACTATAAGCCCAAGTCCAACAAACCATCTCCTTAAACTAAGGCCTGGTCCTTCTGGGTCAACTAACGGTCAAACTAATAGTCACAAGTTAACTAACAGTCAACGTATAAGTCAAAGTCCATGGTCAATGGTCAAGTCCCGGTCAACAGGTCAAGGTCAGGTCAACGAAGTCAAAGGATTCAACTCAGTTAAGATTCACTGAGTCAGGTCTGGTCAAGTCTAGTTAACTCAGTCAGATACACCGAGTCAGCTAAACTGACTGGGATTACTAATAGCCTAATTCTATTGCAGCTACAAGAACATACCCAACCTGATTCTATTCATTACAACATTACATAAATTCTTCACTCAAACAAAATTCTATAATTCAATACACAACTGTAATTTAAGCGTTACCTGCAATTGCAGTTCCAAGTTTTCACTCTTTCTACATTCTACTACAATACTAATACACCTAGTCACCATTCTACAACACTAGCCCAGTGTCAATCACAACCAAACCCATACCCACACCCACATCAACTTCAGTTCAATTCAAACAACACAATCATGTCCAGTTCTCAACACCACAATTCTATAACTCAATATATCACTTCATGGCCTTGACATTCTCAGCTTCATCAGTATTAGTTCTTCACTGCATCAGCCAGCACAACTGCAATTCATACCACCAGAACACCACTCTAAGACGATATACCATTTATCTCCAATCCTGCAATTTCAACTACACATACAACAACAACACTTCACCTCAGGTAAACTCATTCACCCCAAATTCAGTTAACACCCTTCAATTTCATTTCATATCTTCATCCACAGCTGCATCTCAACACATTAAAACATCTTAGCATATCACCATACCTTGTAACTCAATTACAACCCTAAACTACAACTACAGTTCCATTTCCTTACTCATTTCAAGTTCTAACTTCAAGAATCATCATACAAGTCTAACAAAGAAGATGAATAATCCTGCTAAATTGTTACAGGAAATAATTACCTTGATTAATCTTCCTTCAGCAATTAGAATCCACCCTTCTTCCCTTTGGCTCAATTTAACTAATCATCACAGCAAACCTCACCATCACCACCAGTTCTATACTTATATCTCAAGTCTCATTCAACTTCAATCATTAACACCCACAACAACATCAAAAGACTTTTTACCCAACTATGATTCTTCAACACAACAGCTTCATATCATAAATTCAACAATAACCCATTTGTCCTTCATCTAAGAACAACTCAATCAACTTAATAATTTTATTCAAACTTCGAATCAAGCTGCAACCCTAATTTAATTCCCAAACCTCCTTTACTCTAATTCAAACTCAAAACGTTAATCAAACTCTTCAAGAACAAAAAACCTATCCTTTAATTCAATCCCCTAAGCCAACAACTTCGTCACCTGGTTCTTCTTTGAATTTCTTATGAAACCCTAGCTCTTGATTCAATCACCAGAACGACACAACAACTTCAATTGAACATCAACCCCTTCGTTCTTTAACTGTTAACAATTCAATTACTAATAAACTATACACAAATTCAAACCTAAATCTCAAAACCCTAATATTTGATTTTCCACTGCAGCTTGAGAATCTCTTGGTAAATCATCTTCTTTGATACAATAACGAACACCCATCCTCAATCTTCCTCATCTTGTTTCGACCTCATCTTCAATTTCACCAAAGACCAACTCTAGAAACCCTAATTCTAATTCTCTATTTTTCTCCAATCTCTCATTTCTTCGGCTTCTCTTGACCCAACAACATCACCGCCACGACCCACCATCCTCTATCAGCATTACCGGATGATTTTTCTTAAATCTACTCTCAAATTCCTTGCTCGGCTGAAGAACAGAAGAAAGCAGAGAAAAGAAGAAGAAAGAAGAATGAGGAAGAAAATAAAAGAAATCGAGTTTATCTACTCGATTGGGATAAGACCAACCAGAAATGCTTAAGGCACCCAAGAAACGGATAAGGAAGCCAGACAGTTTAAAGCAAAATGAAGAATTTGCCCTTTCTCGTTATTCCGATGATTTCTTCTTCGCCCAATATCCGAATGACGCGCTCGAGTAGTCCATTTCGCATAAATTTTTGATACATATTCAGTGGTACTAATTTCGTATCTAGATCGTTCTTAGATTAATTTCTATTAATTAAAATCTATATTAACTAATCGAGTCATTTGCGGTTAAATCGTCTCTTGACCGGTCTAATAGCGTTGACGAGCTTGAGGGTCTTTACAGTCTTGTAAGATGGTTGAGGCATATGTGTCAAGTCCCAAATGAGGAAACTTTCTAAGAGTTAAAGGTAAGGCACAAGGAGAGTGATAATCACCCCCAAACTTAGAATTTTGGGTGTCTCTTAATTTCCCTAATTTCTAGATCGTCAGATTCCTGATATTGGTCAACTGCTTTTTCTAAGTTATAATCAGGTGGTGCATTCTCACTCATCTCTTCGAGTCTATCTTCTTTGTCTAAGACTAATGTTTCTAAATCGCTAGACTCGAAAACAATATTTCAGGATAAACTCTTTCCTTTAAACCATCATCGACTTCATAATCACAATGATATACTACACCGTCTAAAACAATGGTATCCTTATTCAAATCCCCATCCTTTTGAATAGGTGAATAATCATTAATATCGTTAGGATTTGAACTAAAAACAACGTTATCATCATAAGGCTCAATTGGTGTAACAATTTCCTCGTCATTATGACTACATATCTCAGAATCTTCATCAGTACTATCCTCATCATCATAATAACATGAAGATGCTTGAACCTTATCAAATTGGAAATTAAGTTCATTGAGATCAATACTTAAAGATGCAATTCTTTCCTTCGTATCTAAGCAATTCCTCTGTTCAGTTTCAATTAATAGATTCATTAATATTTGTGTCTTATGTGAACTTTCAATCAACTGCTTGAGTGAATCTTCTAGAGAAATAATTTTGTTGTAGGAAGAATTAGGTTGCAACTGTTTAACTAAATCCTCCAGAGAGGGAGAATTCACATTATAATTATTACAATATTTCTCATTTTCCCATTCGTATGTCTGGTGAGCGTGTGAATAGTAATTGGGATCACATTGATATGAACCAAAACCAAGGTTGTCAATATCGGTTGTACCTCCCGATATTATAGGTTTTTATCGTGTATCGGAAAAAACCTTTACGATATCTAAAATATCGGCGATACAAGGAGTGAACGATAAAAACGCTCATATCGGCTGGTACAAACCGATATATAGGGTTCACCGATACACTGATAATATCAGTAAGGGTAATTTGGTAGAATAAATTATTTAGATCTGGAAATATGTAAACAAAACCTTCCTCATAATAATCTTCTTCTTTTGTACCCTTGAAAACTCAATCCACTCGGTAAAAAAATTTCCAATTATTTCATTTTTTAATGAATTTCTTATCCTTGAAACAACTATGGTTTTTATTGCTCATTCTTTTTCTTTTGAAAATTTGTCAAATGAGAATTCATTATCGTTGACAGTTTTATCTTCAACATCATTAGTTCGGAGTTAGTAGCAACGACATGGTTATCTGAAATAGGAGTATTAGATATAAAATAGAAAGTGAAATGAGATTTAACTTGTACAGTGAAGCTTTTGATCTTGAGAATTAATGCATCATATGCCACCAAATATTTTCAATTAAAACATTTTAAGTATTTAAAATTCTAGTCTTAATGATGTATCACCGATAAAAACCGCTATAATCTTTTGTATATGTGTATCGGGCCCGGCCGATACGATACCGATACAAGATATTAACTACTTTGACCAAAACCTTCAGGTGATCGGTAGTGGTCCCAATTACTATCCACATTATGGTCATAGTATGGATAATGTCCATTTTGGAATTCAGGTGATATTCATTGTATTGGTTTTCATAATACCAGTTCGCCATTTTTTTAAGTGCACGTGTGTTGATGGTGGATTTTCGTTTAAGGTTAAATTTGTAAATAACCGGAAAACTCATACGCCGACATCTTGTAAAAGATAAAGCCATTTATAAGTGACGGATACTCCTCACTTAATTCACCAAGAATGGAGCATGTAGCAACAATCCCATTCTGTGAATACACGAAATTCCTCTAGGTTGGAGCATGTAGCAACAATCCCTTCCTATGAATTTCATATCAACCTTGTATTTCCAGTACTCATTATCAGTGTGGCATGACGACTGAGTGTTACTCTTACAGAGTAACACGAACCTCCAAGCACTATAATGAAACCATGTACGAAATACCCGTACATGAGTTGATTCTCGGTGTGTTATACTAGCCCGAGCCCTCTCGGTGTGTTATACTAGCCCGATTGAGCCCCTCTCGGTGTGTTATACTAGCCCGATTGAGCATCCAGCACTGACCATATCAGTCCGGATATGATCTGATCGCAGTCATCCAACTCCACAAGCATGATTGGATGACCCCAGATCAATTCCATCACCCCCAAGCAGGTATGGAATACACACGGCCGACCCCGCATGGTCGACTATTGGCCTTTGCTTGCCAAGAAACCGTCCATACCAAGCATTATGGACGGAAAACCCTAAATTAGGGTTTGCGGCATATTACATGTGCCGCAAAACGGTCTCAACCATCCATCTTCGCAGGTATAGATGGAGGGTGTAGATGTAGACTCAAAGGGCCCGGAGCATGTCGACACAATCACCATGTGACCGCCTACACACTTGACCAATCGGTCAAAACCAACCATGATTGGTTACAACACATTCGCCCGCCTGAAAGAACATGGTCGCACGGCTTTACAAGCCAAAATTAGGGTTCAAGCCATCACGCGCGTCCATCTTCTCCGGCACGAATGGAGGGTCACGAGATCAAATCGAGCAGGTCCGGTCATATCAAAGACGACCACCGTGGGCCCATCTACCCCCTCATGTAATCGGCCAAGGCATATCATGCCCGGGCTAATCCAAAACGCCCGCCCAAACATGCGTGGTTACACTTCCCAAATTGCAAATTGATCTCGACCGCTCAACTTCACCGGACGAATTGAGTGGCTTAGATCACGTTTTCATGGGACGGTGAGACATGGGCGTGAACATCAGCCTATCATCTTCACGCCAAAACCAGTAGGCCAAGACCGACCAAGTTAGGTCGTCTTGGGAAACGCGCCGGAAAAGAGTGTGGCGCGCGGCTTCTTGCGGTATCGGACTTTATCGCAAAATCAATCTCGACCACTCCTCTTTGACGGTCAAATTGAGTGGCCCAGATCATCGCTTTCATGAGGGAACGGAATACGAGCACCTACACCATCATGCCGTCAACACGCATGTATGGTCGGTCCTCTCCAAAATCCTTCCCATGCTTGGTTTCGACCAAGTGGAGAGTGATGCTTGCGCACCTCTTCAAAAAACCCTAATATTCATTAACGGTCGCAGATGAGTGTCTCAAGGCTCATCTCATCCGTCCAACTTCACCAGCTTGGTTATACAACCATGGTCAGAGTCAATTGGTCAGTAAGGCGTCATTACCCATCACCTTACCACACCAAAATGCAAAGACGCATAAAATACACACGATACTTCATAAGTATCGACTTTCCGAATAACGCAGTTATTCAATTGAAGATTACATGCTATCTTTCGTGGATCCATGATCCACATTCCAGTTATCAATCATGTCACAAACTGGGGGATACATACGGGGTATTGGTCTGGCGGTTTACGGCGTGCGGCGTGCAACGCGCCATCACAAGAACGTGTTAGGAAGTCATGGACGGTTAGAGATGAACAGAAAAGTGGGCAAGGCGGTCGTGTGTTACCGACACACAACTCCACTACTCCATCATTCCACTACCTCCACTTCCCACGAGAAACGTGAATGAGGCTCAATGACTTGTATAAATAGGTTCTCCGCCCTATTTCCAAAAACAAGGAACAACGAGAACAACACAAGTTCGGAAGACGAAACCAAGTGTTAATACAAAAACCGTATTCAAACACTCGTAGACTCGCTTGCATCAACCGTAAGCTTGCTCATCTTTTCTGTTACAAGTCATAAGCAAGCCAACACCTTCACAATCTCAACACCTTCTTCGCTTCCCTCCCCGAGATCAACCCCATCTCCTTCACTTTGTGACCGAAACAAGTCCGGAACGGCCATTTCTTGGTTTAGGCCGGACTTGCACAGATTGATCTCTCGAATCTACAAGCACTCACCGCGCAAAGTGCATTTGTTGAAGGTTTAGATTCATTCCTCATCCACACCCCAAATTACCAAATTCTGCAGGAGTAGTTTTCACCCATCAATAATTGGCGACCACAAAGTGGGAGATTGATCTATCGGTTGCATAAAATTGAAACCTCAATTTTTCGTTTCCATCTCATGCAATGTATCCAGGAAACTACAGGCGGTTCGGATATCATGAGAAGCATATTTGGAATCTCGGAGGATGTCTTGGCAAATCAAGCCGGTATCACCAGGACGCAGAGCGAGACATTTCGCCTTTTGAATGATATAGCGGCACAATTACAAGAAGGGTCGACGAGCTTCTACTCAGGCAGCACAAGAAATGTTGAATCATTAGCCAGAGTCACACCTTTATCGGTGGAGAGGCAAAAAGAGCGCGTAATCGCAGGAGACTCGGGAAAGATGAAACGGCATGGTTCAGTAGACAATGAAGATCCGAGGCAACTCCACGGGAGAAAAGACTTGTCCGGAGTACTACAATGTCTGCTAGGATAAAGAAAGGGAGCCTGCAGCCTATGGAGCCCTCGCTAGAAGATTTGTATTTCAAAACTCTTATTGAAGCACGGAAGATCTGTCCAATCGCGTCGGCCTTCCAACCAACTGAAGGAACGCTTGAGGAAGGAGAAATCAATCAGGAAATGCCTGAATACAGAGGATAGGGGCGTTCAATCCGGTCACTCAGCAGTGACATTACGACACCTTCCACATCCCTCTACCTAGGCTAGCGATCCGCAGATATGATGGCACTCACAAATCTGATAGGTGTAGAATACACCATATTTACTATATAAGAGTTTATGCTTTCTTTGCTATTTTTCTTGTAAATTATGTATTTTACGCTTGTTTTGAGTTTTGTAGCTACTTTGGAGTCACACGGAGGAAAAGAAGAAGAAATCACTCAATTTGAGCCAAAAGGGCAAAAAGGTCATTTCACAAGCGAGTGATATATGGAGCCCAGTTGAGGTTAAGGGGCAACCCAATCTGGAGGAATACTATAGACAAGCCGCGAGAGGATAAGGATTTGGAAATTTGGCTAGCCCTTATCAGAAATGACCACCTAATATAGGCACCCATATGGGGTGGCTCTTATGTTGGGCGTCTCCATCTCTTTTCATTACACAACCCTAGAATTCATCCCCACTTCAATTATTTGCTCTGAAAATTAGAACGAGCAGGCACCTGAAACAATAAAATCAGATGAGATGAATTGAAAGAAGAGAAATTCAGATCAAGCAAGAGCACAGAGGGAAAATGATTGAGAAGAAGAAGCAGAGAAAGGCGCTGTTATGGGTTCGATTTATAAAGATGGGGTCGTGGTGGATTGATAGGAAAGGTTGAGATTCAAGATCGAGAAACTGAGATAATGAATCAGAGGAACTGAGAGAGATTAGGGTTTGTGTTGTTTCTGAATCGAAGAATAAAAGGGGTTTTGTTTGAATCTAAGAACTATTGAAGAATTGTTGGGTCTGTGGTTGAATCAGGAGAAGAAATAAAAGCAGCAGCCGCTGCTAAGATCGACAGACCAATCGGAAAGTTGATACAACAGAGATGGCGATGAAGCTAAGAGAGAGATGGGGTTTCTGTGAGAATCTTCAACTGTCGAAGCCGAGAGCTGTTGATGCTCTGAATATGGAGATGCTGTGACTCACAGAATCGGTGAATTACAGGGAGAGATTGGTGTTATGTGAAGCTGCAGCTGGATTGAAATCGATGTTGTTGTTGAAATCAGAGAGTGAGTTGATATGGGTTACAGTTGCTATTGTTATGAGGTCTGCTTGGTGGTGTTGTTGAACTACAGGAATAGGTAGCAGCTGCAATTGGAAGCTCCAGGAAATGGCTTGAGCAGAATTTTTATGGTTCAATGAAGGATCTTGAGCTGCAGAGTATGGCCTGGGATTGTGAATGGGTTTTGTAGTTGCAGGAGGAGTTACAGATGGATGCAGGGTTTGTGTATAAGTTCTGTTAATGTTGCAGGGAAGAATGGAAGAACAATTGAAGCTTCAATAGATGTATGCTAGGATTGTTACAGGGGAGTGAAGAATGGCCTGAACAACGGCCGGAAAAGCCCTATAAACAGCCGAAACTCGGCCAATTTTCCCCTCCGGCGAGCCAACTCAGACCGATCCGGACGATCCCGATGACCGATCCCAACCGAGTTCAGTGACCGATTCTGGTGAGCTGAATTAGATTAAGTCAGCCGAGTTAGCGGTGATTCAAGAATCGACTCATCCGAGTAAGGCGGTTAGCCTGAGTCGAAGCTAACTCGAGTCCGACTCACTCCCTCTCCTTGACCTTTGACCGACTATTGCTGACGGTTGACTAGTTTGACCGTTAGTCCTAACGGAGGACCGGACGGAATATTCCGTCGAATATTCTCTCGACGGAGAAATTTCCAGGTGGCCGGCGGCGACGTTTTCCGACCAAATTCCGGCCATAATCCCAGTTTTCCGGCGAGCCAAAAATTCCAGAATTTTCTATGGACCTCTCTCATGGGTGTGAAGACTTGGGCTAGGAATTGGATGGAGAATTGGACTCAAATTTGGAAAGAGAAGGTGGAAGAGTTGAGAAAAGCTTGGATTTGGAAATTGAATTGCAAAAGGAAAAGGATTCTAATCCTTGGGAGATTTGGAGAATTTTGAAGCCTATAAATAGAGAAGTTTTCTACAACTTCTAGACACCTCTCTCTACACACACAATTCTTTTCTTTTCTTATTCTTTGTGTGAACTCTTTAACATGAGTAGTTAATTTTATTGATTGAGGATGAATTCCTAGTTCTTAACATGATTTGAGTTTTTGTTTTTAATTCTATCTTGAAGTTCTTCACATGATTATCGTTTGTTTTTACTAATAGGAGTGATCTTAAAGACATTCATGATTGATTGATAGATTGTTTAGAATGCATGCTAAATTGATTTGTTAGTTTAATCTAATGCTAGTGAAAGTTAGGAGATAAGTAATCGTTTCTTGACTCTTTACATAAGTAGCAAACACGAGACCTTGCGGAGGGATTCCGTGGAGCAATTGTGTGTAGAAACAACGCTAGAAAGTGAACCAAGCGAACCGAGTTTAACTACTAGTACTAAACCTAAATTCATAAATCTTAATGCATTTCGGGAATTACATCTTGTAAGCGGACCTCAAGGTGGTTCTTTTGAATAGAATCGATAACTAAGCGGACTGTTACTCGGTGAAATTAGGGATTTTGGGGCTAGCTAAGCGGACCTGCTATCCTACGGTTGGTGATAACTGTGTCTAATAACAAGTGGAAAAGAACATAACTTGATTCATTATTTCGCAACGAAGAAGGATTCCTTGATCTTGTCTCTCTTATTGCTTTCATCTTTCAACTTTACCTTTTAATTGTTTTGTTTATTTTCTTTTGCTTTTTACACCCCCCTTTCGTGACAACTTTTACAACTAGAATCTCGTGCTCCTCGTGGGATCGACCTTGACTGCCCTATATTACTTGTTAATTAGGTAGTAAAGTATTAATTAATTTGTTGTGGTTACGACACGCATCAAAATCCTCCAACTTCATCTCCTGTTCCACGTCAAAGCCGCGGAGAGACGTTACAACGCCCACTAACGCAGGAAAAGCCAGACTCAAGGTACTTACATTTCCCATTCCCAATGAAGAAGATTCGGAGCTACCTGGAGACATGGGTGCGAAATGAAGAGGTGGAGCTACCCCGGTATGGCGTCCCCCACCGATCAAGAAGTAATGGACCCGAGGCATTGTCATTACCACCGGTTCCTTCATCACCCCACCGGTGAATGCAACGCTTTGAAGCGCATTGTTCAGAGAAGCTCGGTTCGAAAGATAGCTTGCAGGAGGATTTTCTTAGAGAGGCTACTCCGGTTTGATATGGTGAGGCTTCAAAATCAAGTAAGTTTTACTCAACAACTTTACAAGAGAGATAGTTTAGAATTCACCGGGGACTTAGCATCCCGCATGTGAAAAAGAGGCTCGGTGATCAAACGCCATGTTTGTTTCCATTCGTACCTCCCTTTTACATAACATTTGCAATTCCATGTGGTGTGTGCAATCATTCATGACCAAGATGCAAATTTCATTTAACATAATCTCTTTCGAAAAAGGTTGTTCACAAAACTATCTCAAAATAAGCCAATTCAATTACCTATTCAAAACCTAAGCCAAATTACGAAAGAAAATCCTCACGATCACTCAAAAAGAAAAAACATCTAAGAAAGAAGAGACGAGTATATGGCACGAATCCTTTAAGGAAAGTCCTTCAGCAACAACTCGTCCTTCTGGGCAAGAGCGACTTTCATCCTTTCGAGCACGGCCTGCTTCAACTTCAACTCCTCAGACGACTTTTCGACCTCTTCTTCCCTGGCGAGCAACGCGATCCCGCAGAGGGGACTTCATCCCGTAATTTCTGGAAGCTCCTGAATCTCGGAGAACCCTTTGAAGAACCAAGGAGCATTGAAGCCTGCATCGCGCAAACACGTCCCGATGGCACCTCCGGTCTTCAATCATCTCTTCAAATCTGTTCCACCGGGCCGCAGCCGCTCATCCCCGGATAGAAACTAAAGCTTCTTGGACGCGGTTGACCAATGCAAGACGACTCCGAGCTTCGTGGTGGTAGAAATATGGCCGTGTTTCTTCCAGATTGTCGTGTACAACTTTTCAAACCGAACCAAGACGTTGAATCCACCAACCAACACATGGCCTGGATAAGGGATAGCAAAAGGAGGATCGAACAAAGCCCCAGTCGCATCACCGGTAATTCACCAACCGCGGGAACCTTGTCGTGCGGGGGCTTTTCGAGGAAGGAGTCACCACAATAGCCATATTGACCGGGAGCTGTTCGGGACGAATTTCAAGGGGAGCCGCCCCAACTACAAAGCGCAGTGTCGCCTCTCTTTCACTCACGGGTGCTAATTTCCATCACAGCCCCGTCAACAAGATCACTAAGGAAAGTACCTTGTTCAACCGAGCTCGCGTCATCCATGTCATGGTCGGAAAAGGGAGCGGTTTCGCCAGACTTCTCAGCATGAAGATCAGTGTTACCAGGCTCCTGAAGGTCCGTACCGCCAGACTTCTCAGCCTGAAGGTCCGTACCGCCAGACTTCTCAACATGAAGATCAGTACCGTCAGGCTTCTCAGCATGAAGACCAGTACCGCCAACCTTCTCGTTTTGAATACGCGCCAACCTTGTGAAGGCATTATTTTTCGAAATTCCCTGATTTCAAGCAAGGATCGTTTTAAGAATTTACACTGGAGAAATAAAAGAGCCGGAAGAGATTTAAATACCTGCATATTGGAGGAATTGAGGATTACCGGACCGCATGCTTGCCTCTTGAGCCTCTCTCCTACTTGGGGACCTGCAACTCTCGCTCCGGGTCCGTTTGGCCGGGAAGTAGCTTCAACCGGAAATACTTCGTCAAGACGTCGAAGATGGTTCACCACGGGGATCTGTCACAACACTCTCCGAGAATCCCCGAAAAACCAACGGTTGCCTCCTCCAAAATTCCTTGTACTTATCGGTCACCTTTGGTTTTCTCCCAATAGGCCGAAGGGAAGTCTCACCCGCTCTAAGAACACGTCGGCATTAAGACTATTCGGGGAGAAATTCCTTTGAAACTACCGGTGGACGGATGAACGGAACACCCTGATCAAATCCCATTTGACGAGCAGCCCTGTCAATATTGTACGGAGTCACAACAAATTCTTCGTTAAATAGAGACGGGACATATCCTGGAATGCAGCTGCGCAGGTAAATAATTTCCCCAGATCTCATGGTCTTGACATCAGATGCAAAGACAACGCGCCAGGATCGTCGGCAAAGGTCTTTGGCCGAACGATGGAAGAGTGAATCGGCCCCCATGGACGAAAATCTACGGAAGAAATGTTGTCAAATACCTCCACAAGTTTCGCTTAGGCTTTAGGGCGCTTCTTATTCCATCGGAGTATTCTCGAGCCGCCGTACAAGTTAACGAGTGAAGGTGCGGGAGTAGGAGCATAACTTCCGAAGTGTTCCCATAAGAGCGCTCGAAGAAAGCGAAGTGAACATGCGACTCCACCTTCTTGTACCCGTTAGAAGCATGCATGTCCATTGCTAAAGCGTCCAAATGAGAATACAAATGATCCAAGGAACAATGAGCCCAGAGGAAGAACTTCACCCTTTGCCACCTTATAGCAATCTTAACAAGCTCACCTCTTATGGTCTTCTTCCCTGAACCATCATCAAATATATCCCTGGATAGCCATAAAGACAGGAACGCAATCACGCTGAGCTCATTTTCCAACTCTTGATTCAGCTCCGGGTCTGCAGGAGACCACTCCGACACCCACCAAGTATAAAAGCATCTCGCATCTTTTTTCTCCTCCTTGTCCAGACTCTCGAATCCCTCCGCCTTTTGAAGTATAGCATCATAGTTACTTTGTTCCGCATCAGAGAGCTCGTAAGAAAGACTTCCGGCAACAGGCAGGTTCATTAATGCAGCTACACTCTCCAGGGTAATAGTCATTTCTCCCCATCTAGCTATGGCTGTGTGAGTAGAAATGCGCCACCGAGAAATGAAGAGCCCAGTGGAGTATGGCAAATATTGAAGTCAATAGTAGAAGGCGGATATTCATTTCTCTGGAGACAAAACCTCATCACAAGTGCTGAAGAAGAGAATGGGTCAGCATCCATGTTTTCTGAATCGGAAAGCAAGACTATCTTATGAGAAGGATGTCTCCTAATGTTTGGAAAAGGCGAGGTGAACAACTCATCATCGATGTTCGGCATATCTTTGAAGTTGTCAATACTTCCTGACTTGGCACCAGCATTATCTCCAGAAGACATATCGACAAGAGTTCTTTTCTTTCTACCGCAATGAAATAAAACACAGGAGTTAGAACTCATATGAAAACGCATGAGAAATGTAGTCACACACAGCAAAGACACAACTCGCATCGGAGCATACAATGGCCGGTCCAAGCATCATTCAAGTCTGGTATTGATCAAGCTTCGGTATAACTCAAGTTTTCAAGTCTGGGATAAATTTCAAGACCGGTACAAATTTCATTCTGGTATTGGTTTCAAGTCTGGTACAAATTTCAAGTTCGATGCAAATTTCAGTCAAGCATGTGTGAATAAGACCCACGTTCCAAGATACACGGCGGGCCCACATTCATCCGCATGCATCATAACGCGATTTTCTTTATTCATGGGAATCGTGTCTACGGGATTCAAGCCAAATGGTGGAGAAAGCTAAGCATGCACATGTCTTACAAAAAGGTGTTTACCTAACAAACTAGGGTTTTTTTTTTTTTTTAAAAAAAAAAAAAAAGACCGAAACTTACCTTCGACCAAGCGCAACTCCGCAACGGACGGCGGCGGTTTCCGGCAACAATTCCGGCAAATGGGCAACAAAGAACGTTCGGACGGCAGCAAGGTTGCGGGACGAGAGCAACAAATAAAAAAAAAATTCCGTGAAGAAAAGAAAGGAGTCTTGGTCTCTTTTATAGACAAAAATTAGAAGAATCCCACTGAAAAAGGATTCCTCTCTTATTTGGTTTCCTCTTTTGATTCAAATACCCAAAGAAAGAAACCGGCCCCACAAGAGGATTCCATACAAGCGTAACGGCGTGGAGAATTAGCGGTCGGCCAACACTCTTCCGGGTAAACTCCTTTATCCGTCTTTCTCACGTATGTATGTCACCATCTCATGCCTACCACACAATAGTGTAACCATTATGTGCTAGGCGGGGACTTAATGTTGATGGTGGATTTTCGTTTAAGGTTAAATTTGTAAATAACCTAAAGCTCATACGCCGACATCTTGTAAAAGATAAAGCCATTTATAAGTGACGGATACTCCTCACTTAATTCACCAAGAATGGAGCATGTAGCAACAATCCCATTCTCGTGAATACACGAAATTCCTCTAGGTTGGAGCATGTAGCAACAATCCCTTCCTATGAATTTCATATCAACCTTGTATTTCCGTACTCATTATCAGTGTGGCATGACGACCGAGTGTTACTCTTACGAGTAATAACGAACCTCCAAGCACTATAATGAAACCATGTACGAAATACCCGCATGTGTTGATTCTCGGTGTGTTATACTAGCCCGAGCCCTCTCGGTGTGTTATACTAGCCCGATTGAGCCCCTCTCGGTGTGTTATACTAGCCCGATTGAGCATCCCAAGACCGACCATATCAGTCCGGATATGATCCGATCGCAGATCATCCAACTCCACAAGCATGATTCGATGACCCTGCATCAATTCCATCACCCCCAAGCGTATGGTATGGAATACACACGGCCCGACCCCGCATGGTCGACTATTGGCCTTTGCTTGCCAAGAAACCGTCCATACCAAGCATTATGGACGGAAAACCCTAAATTAGGGTTTGCGGCATATTACATGTGCCGCAAAACGGTCTCAACCATCCATCTTCGCAGGTATAGATGGAGGGTGTAGATGTAGACTCAAAGGGCCCGGAGCATGTCGACACAATCACCATGTGACCGCCTACACACTTGACCAATCGGTCAAAACCAACCATGATTGGTTACAACACATTCGCCCGCCTGAAAGAACATGGTCGCACGGCTTTACAAGCCAAAATTAGGGTTCAAGCCATCACGCGCGTCCATCTTCTCCGGCACGAATGGAGGGTCACAGATCAAATCGAGCAGTCCGGTCATACCAAAGACGACCACCATGGGCCCATCTACCCCCTCATGTAATCGTCCAAGGCATATCATGCCCGGCTAATCCAAAACGCCCGCCCAAACATGCGTGGTTACACTTCCCAAATTGCAAATTGATCTCGACCGCTCAACTTCACCGGACGAATTGAGTGGCTTAGATCACGTTTTCATGGGACGGTGAGACATGGGCGTGAACATCAGCCTATCATCTTCACGCCAAACCAGCCGGCCAAGACCGACCAAGTTAGGTCGTCTTGGGAAACGCGCCGGAAAAGAGTGTGGCGCGCGGCTTCTTGCGGTATCGACTTTATCGCAAAATCAATCTCGACCACTCCTCTTTGACGGTCAAATTGAGTGGCCCAGATCGCGCTTTCATGAGGGAACGGAATACAGGCACCTACACCATCATGCCGTCAACACGCATGTATGGTCGGTCCTCTCCAAAATCCTTCCCATGCTTGGTTTCGACCAAGCCGGGAGAGTGATGCTTGCGCACCTCTTCAAAAACCCTAATATTCATTAACGGCCGCGGATGAGTGTCTCAAGGCTCATCTCATCCGTCCAACTTCACCACTTGGTTATACAACCCCGGTCGGGAGTCAATTGGTCGATAAGGCGTCATTACCCATCACCTTACCACACCACAATGCAAGCACCGCATAAAATACACACGATACTTCACAAGTATCGACTTTCCGAATAACGCAGGTTATTCAATTCAAAGATTACATGCTATCTTTCGTGGATCCATGATCCACATTCCGCACATCAATCATGTCACAAACTGGGGGGATACATACTGGGGTATTGGTCTGGCGGTTTACAGCGTGCAGCGTGCAACGCGCCATCACAAGAACGTGTTAGGAAGTCATGGACGGTTAGAGATGAACAGGAAAAGTGGGAAAGACGGTCGTGTGTTACCGACACACAACTCCACTACTCCATCATTCCACTACCTCCACTTCCCACGAGAAACGTGAATGAGGCTCAATGACTTGTATAAATAGGTTCTCCGCCCTATTTCCAAAAACAAGGAACAACAGAACAACACAAGTTCAGAAGACAGAAACCAAGTGTTAATACAAAAACCGTATTCAAACACTCAGAGACTGCTTGCATCAACCGTAAGCTTGCTCATCTTTCTGTTACAAGTCATAAGCAAGCCAACACCTTCACAATCTCAACACCTTCTTCGCTTCCCTCCCTAAGATCAACCCCATCTCCTTAACTTTGTGACCGAAACAAGTCTGGAACGGCCATTTCTTGGTTTAAGTAGGACTTGCACTGATTGATCTCTCGAATCTACAAGCACTCACCGCGCGCATGCATTTGTTGAAGGTTTAGATTCATTCCTCATCCACACCCCAAATTACCAAATTCTGCAGGAGTAGTTTTCACCCATCAACAACGTGCAAATGCAGTGTCAACTAATTAAATTAGGTAGGCTCGGGTTACTTTAGCAAAATATGCCTACAGTCAAGGACTGGTCAAAGGTATTAGGCTAAAGCTTGTGGAATTTCGACTAGTAACTCCCATAAGGCCGCGTATTATTCCACGATTTTTCCTAAATTCGGTAATATGACGATGCAATATGTATATATATATATATATATATATATATAAAGAAAATAAAATAAAATTCTAATATAATTATGTACAGTAAAATAAAATCTAGAGAATCCTAATATACTTATTTACAAAAATAAATGAAAATCTAAAAATAAAATAAAATATGGGATTATCTTACTTATCTTTTGGCGGTCAAATTTTATTTCCACTTTTAATGCACTTATGTACCTGCACACAAAAAATAAAAAGATACCCACAAATAAAATCTAGAAAATAAAATAAATAAAAGAAAACAAATCTAATTTATCCTAATATTTACAAATTTCACAGAAATTAAAAATAGCAACTTTTCATTCCCGGCTGCGGCGCCAAAAACTTGATGTGATATTTTATTGTAGACCGCTAGCGCACGTCTATCGATTGGATAGTATGCAAAATACGGGATCGTTCCACAGGGACTAAAATATTGTTATCTGTAATTTATAATTAAAGCATAAGCTAAGAATAATAAAAAAACAATATTAATATTAATAAAACTAAAAAAATTAAATAAACTAGTAAAGAAAAGAATACCAGGATTTTGGATTCAGCCAAATTAATCATGCAAAATACCCATTTTATCTCTAGAAAATATTCATTTATTTCACTCAAGACAGCATCGAAGTCAACCTCGTGTCTCGAGAAATATTGCAATTAAAATAAATATATAACTTTTGTCGTAAACCCGAAATAGTTTAATCTCCTTCGCTTATAAAAAATCAATAGCCGAAGGCTATTCAAAACGGTTAAAAGAACAAAGCACATTTAGAAGAGAAATTAATAAGCAGTTAAATCCAAAAGAATATTTTATTAGATAATACCTGGGTTTCTTACATAATAGAATTGGCTTCTTCCTCCACCTTAGCGGAGAAATTACTACATTATTACAAAAGAAAAATTAAAAGAATGAAATAAAAACTCTGCTCTTTTGCTCAGACTTCGGACTCCCATTTTCCATCTCCTTCCACCACTATTTATATACACAAGTCTACCAAATATTTCCACAATATTCTCTTTTAATTAGTATAATATAAAATTTATGTGATATATGTGGATTTCTAATTAATGTCTTCATTTTCTTCCTTGTTTATGAGATTGTCTCTTCTTTCTTTTCATAGGTAGAAGATATTATATTAATCCTCCAAATGATGTCGACATAATTATCCATATTTGTGAATAAATGTGCGCCACACTTTATACAACGCCTTGGTATGTTTTCCACACGCCTTGACATGTTTGTCACACTCCCATATCCAAATAATTTGACTTAATGGAATGATTCTCCATGTAATTCCTTTCAAGCTTAGCCCATTTAATCATAAATCACTTCACATATTGAGGTCTTGAATACATTGAACTCGGAAGGAAAATCTTGTAAGATATGAAAAACTAAATCCTCATCAGAAATTGCTCTATCAATTAGAGATAATTGATGTGAAATTGAACGTGCCTTGTTAAAATACATCAACATTGAATCGAACTCTTTTTCAAACTAATCGATATGTCTTTAGTTGCATAAGTCGAGATTTAGTTGTAGAATTGTAATTATTCTTCAATCGAGTCCAAATCTCACGATAGAAAATACAAATCAAGAATTTGTGAGAAAATCTCCTCAAGTACATGCAGAGAACAACCAAGAAAGAAGAGTTGAATCTTGATTAACCCAATAAGTGTGTGTAGGATTGCGAACAAACTCATTCTAAGGATCAAAATCAACAAAAGAAGGATCCTCTACAATAAGAGTACCAGCAACGGATGTGCTCGATAAAACTTCACCGGACATTGATAAGAATCATCGACAAATCTAAACAAGTTGTAACTACGAAGTAATCGAGCAATTTGTTATTTACACAGAGGATAATTGGTAGCAGATAATTTTGATGGAGGTTTGAATGTTAAAGGAATATGTTTACTTGATGCAGCCAATGAAGATTTGAACGGTAAAATTAGGGTTTTTAGGTGTCCGATATCATACGAAAAGAGATGACATCGCTTCACAACCATCTCAGATTTGGTTTCATTTCTTCATTGTAAAATTTCTCATTACAGAAAAGCAAAAGAGACAATCTATTTAAACAAACATTACATATGACTCTTACGACGTGTTTGGTTGGAGAGAATAGATTCAATTTCCTAGGAAAATATTTACATTCCCATGTTTGGTAAATAGGATTAGAGAGAGGTTATGGATAGGATTCCCAAAAAAATAAGGGAATCCTAAACCCATGGGGATGGTGGTTAGAATTCCCCCACTTTTAGGAATAGGATTCCTGAGAATAGAATTCTCGTCTCACCAACCAAACACGACATAGCTGGTGGATAACGTACATAATAACTGTCACCTAACAGTTACCACACGTATACTGATAGGTGTAGAATACACCTAATTTACTATTTAGTAGTTACGCTTTCTTTGCTATTTTTCGTGTGAATTTTGTATTTTACGTTTGTTTTTGAGTTTATAGCTACTTTGGAGTCATGCGGAGGAAAGGAAGAAGAAATCACCCAATTTGAGCAAAAAGGGCAAAATTGTCATTTCATGGGCGAACACTATCTGGAGCCCAATCAAGGTTAAGGGGCAACTCTCTTGGAGGAGTACTAAAGCCAGGCCCGCAGAGGTTAAGGGGGTTGCCATCATGGTATTCCTTATCATCTACCAGTGGGTGTAATTATCAGGTGCACATATCCTGGGGTGTACTGATCCAACTTCAACCCTAAATCGAGAAGAGTAATCTCTTCTATCAATCATTTTTCATTCATTCCTACACCTGAAACCGAGAGAGAGAGCTGTGGCCGCTGTTGGTCTGTCCAAGAGATCGAGATGACGAGTTCAGATTAGGGTTTCGATTCATGTATGTAATTGAAGAACAGATGCAGAATTTCAGATGGGAATCAAGGGAATACGATCTTCTGATGGATGTGAAAAATGGGTTTTGAAATTCAGGGAAGTGGCGTCTGAGGCTCAAGAAATCAGAGAATCAGGGATGTTGTTGATGTCTAGATTGAGGTTCTGGTGATGAATTAAGATGGGTTTGCTGATGAATTGAAAGTAGATCGAGAGTAAGTTGCTGCAGAAGAAATTGTGAAGAATGGTGATGGTTTAATTCGTGAGTTCTTTCTATCATTATTATAGATGGGTGTTAGCCATGGGGTTTGATGATGGCTGCTGAGTAAAGTTGGATGGATTTTGGAGCAACCAAGAACAGAAATTGAAGGAAGTTGCATCTGGTGATGTTAATGATTGGCTCAAGGGTTGATTCTTATAATGTGGGTGTGTGCTTAATCTCAAGAATCTGAGGTTGCTATGAAGAGATGTGATGAGTTCAGAGACTCAACTCAAAGGAGAAGAAGATGGGTTCGTGTGGTTTGTGCTCAATGCTCAAGTTCAGTGGGTGAATATGGTCGTCGCAAGGTGTTGTTTGGTGGTGATTATGAACTGGTGTTGGCTGTGACCGGAGATGGAGGGAATGAACCTGGTTGTTTGGCTAGGCATATGCTGCTGGGGTTGAGAGACAAAGAAGTGCCAAGGGGTCTGTGTGAGCATCTGGAGCTGGAAATGAATGATTAATTAGATGTATGCTGACCTACAGGTTATGGAATGAATGCATTGCAGGTTATGGGTATTGAAGCTCAGATGGAGAATCTGATGAATGAAAAAGTTGTGAACTGCAGGTTGAATTGATGCCGCAATTGTTTGATATGAACTGAAACTGCAGATGAGCAGTTTTATGTGCAATGCTCAGGTTGCATAGCTGAAATGCAAGTGCTGAGGTACTGGTAGAGTCTGTGAAACAATATTGGAGCTGCAATTCAGATGGTGGTTGAGGCTGGGAACTTCTGGTGCTAGATGGCAGGGAAGAAGTTACAGGAATCCACAAAGGGAGTTACAGCTGATTGTAGGGATGGAATGGTTGAGGCTTTGATTGCAGGTGCACCTGTTGAGCTTGTATGCCACTGAGCAGGGAATGGAACTGAGGCTTTGATTGCAGGGGAGAGCTACGAAATGAGGCAGTGGCACGGCAGAATACAGTGTTGGTGCTGGCGACAAGAGATGAATGTTATGGCCTCGAGCTAATTGAGCTAATCGAATTAGATGTATGTTTAGGACAGGTTTGGGCTCAATGTGAAGTTCTTGATGATACTAAATATTAGCTCGAGATGCGGTTGAATCGAAACAGGGAACGTGCGAGGTGATAATTTGATGCTTCTATTGAGCTGAAATGCAAAGACGAACTGGAGTTGGTGACGGAGGTGATGAGCATTTGGAACTAAGCTGTGTATGTTGCAGTCTATGGAAGTTATATATTGCAGATGGTCATGAGGTTGCAGCTCAGATATGGCAGGTGATAGTCTGGTGGATTAAAAATGCAGGTGCAGTGAGTCAGAGAGAGAATGAAGCTGTGAAGAAGAAATGGAGATTGAAGGTTGATATTGCAGTGCAAGTGATGGATGGAAGAATGTTACAGGGAGTTGTTGGATGTGAATTCAAAGAGGAGCAATACTGCAGAAACAGGGATTAAAGAGCTGGCAGTGAAGCGCCATGTTGGTGCAACACTGGGGATGGCCTGTGCAAGATTACAATAGCTCAGGCAAAGTGCAAAACAAACTTAGGCCCAAGTGAGTCGAATGAGCCGACACCGACTCATCTGTTTGGCTAACTGACTCAACCTAGTTCAGATTCTGAGATGACTCGATATAACTCGGTTTGACCCGATTTGACTCGGTCTGACTTTGACCGATTTGATTCGTTGACCGGTGACCGGGTGGACTTTGCCGGTCACCTGAGATACTTTCCGGTGCCGGATTCCGGTCGATTTCCGGCCATAATACCAGTTTTCCGACGACGTATTTTTGGACATATTTTCTAAATGGGTTTCTCTCTCTTATGGGCTTGGTGGATTTTTATCTAATGGACTTAGAAGGCTAGACCTAATTTTGGAAACAAGAGAGCTATTTAAAGGAAAGACTTCTACAATTTTGGATATTTTTTTCTTGGAACTTTGGAGAGTCGGTTTTGTTTACGCTTCTAGGGTTTGATTTTGTTCATCTTCTTCTTTTCAATTAATATTATTATGATGAACTCCATAGCTATGAGTAGCTAAACAAATATTATTGGTTATGGGATAAAGTTGATTTCTCAATATGTTATATGATTCAATGAATTAGTTTTGTCTCAATATTTATTGTTTGTGATTCACAATTAATAGTGTTATATGATTTGATTGTTTGTTTGGTTGAGTCCGGAATCAATCCGATTTACATTCATCTCTAGAGCTATATTAGGGTTTTCAATACGAAAAAGTTGTTTATCCCTGATTCTAAGTAGCATAATTGTGGGTAGTGCTTGTAGTGATATATCCTACTAGTTACAAGTGAATCATAACTTTTGTTAAAACGTTTAGTGCTTTTACACATTCGTTTGCATTGATTAGTCTTATTCCATAGAACTTATTGCTTTTAGGGAGTTAAATCTAATTGTGCTTTTACACTTTAGGTTGCTTTCTAGGAAGAATTCACATATGCATCTTTTAATGTGGTTGTGATGAAAACAGGGAATTAGCGGGATATACTTGCAATCAAGGTATCCTAGGACTATTAGTAGATGAGAGATTAAAATACCAATTCTAATCATTGATGAAAATACATGTTTGTGAATGATATTATCCCGTGACCAATATCTTCTCCTTATTGATTATTCCAATTATTTGCTTTGCTTTATTTTATTTTTACTTTAGTATTTCGTTAAAACAACAAACATCCCCCCTTGGTTACCTTAAAAACTGAAAATCGCATAACAACAATTGCCTCTCTGTGGATACCAACTCTTCCTTACTTTATACTTCATTTAAATTTAGTGAGTAAGAAAGTGAAATTATTTTTGACGGATTGACAATCGATCAAATTTTGGCGCCGCTGCCGGGGAGGCATACGGCTTGTTATTAAGTTTTTAGTTTCTTTTTATAATTTCTGCTTTTATCTTTGCTTTTCGGTTCTTGTCTTGTTTCTCACTTGTTTTGGAGAATTGTTTTGGTACCTAATCCCCGGCTTCTAAAGATTGGAACTACCCAAGGTGCGGGATAGCTACTCGAAGAGGCACAATACTCCAACCAAGTCAAGACACAACAGAAAATCTAGAGTTAAAAGTGGAAGAAGAGTTACAAATAGAAGGAGAACAAGAGGTTCCAATCGTAGACGAACCACAAGTTGAAGAAGAAGAAGCAATGGGTGATGCAAATCGTTCACTCAAAGACTTGGCTTCTCAAAGGCTTGATACACAACATGGGTGTATTCAAACGAACTCTACTTTTGAGATAAAGCCGGGGTTGCTTAGAGAATTACCAAAATTCCATGGCATGGTGAATGAAGACCCAAACAAACATCTTATGGACTTCCACACCATTGTCATGGCCATGCTTCCAGCGAATGTTGAGGCGGATGGTGCAATGTTGAAAGTTTTCCGTTTCTCTTTAATGGATAGTGCTAAGGATTGGTTGTACTATTTACCTCCCGGAAGTGTCACAACATGGAATGGGTTGAAGAAACTCTTTTTAGAGAGATATTTTCCTGCATCAAAGGCTACTCAAATTCGAAAGGAGATTTGTGGGATGAAGCAAAACGTGGGAGAATCCTTATATGAATGTTGGGAACGGTATAAGAGATTGGTGGCAAGCTGCCCTCACCACCAATTCAGTGACGCTATGATCATCCAATACTTCTATGAAGGACTCCAATCAAGTGATAGGAATCTTATTGACGCTGCGGGTGGTGGTGCACTAGTTAGCAAAACGGTGGCACAAGCTAGAGAGTTAATTGAAAATATGGCAGCGAACTCCCAACAATTTTTGAGTCGTGGTTCGGATGTGCTTCTAAGAAGAGTGAATGAAGTGAGCGAGGTTGAGGAACTTCGTCAACAAATGGGTAACATGTCAGCAATGATGCAACAAGTTGCAGCCGCGGTGATACCAAGTTCCTCTCAAACTTATGAGGACGAGCAAGCTAATGCGATCTTTCCAAATCAACAAAGACGGTATGATCCCTACTCAAACACTTACAATCCGGGATGGAGAGATCACCCCAATTTTAGCTATGCCAACAAGCAAGGAGCGGTTCAACAACCTACCTTCAACTTTTCAAGTGGATTTCAACCTCAACAACAACAATTCCAGCCGAGACAACAATTTCAAAGAACCACAAGCACAACAATCAATGCAAAATCAAGGTTCCGATATTGACTCAAAGCTTCAAACAATGATGCAAGGCATTTCTACCATGTTCAAAGAGAGTCAACAGGAAACTAAGAGTGCTATCAAGGAGTTGCAGACACAAATGGGCTCCATGGCTATTGAGTTGAACCAATTGAAGGCACAAAATAGTGGGAAACTCCCTTCTCAACCTATTAACCCAAAAGAGGGTGTCAATGCTATTACGTTGAGAAGTGGTACACAACTTGTGCAACCCGAAATTACTGATTCGGGCAAGGTGGAAACACCAAAGGAACCTGTTTTGGAGGAGAAGAATGAGGATTCTCCCCAAACTTCTGAGGTACATATTCCTAACTCTAAAACTCCGGTTTCTACTTATGTTCCTCCTTTACCTTTTCCTCGCAGATTTGCAAGTTCTAAGAAGGCGGAACTAAAAAAGGAGATTTTAGACGTTCTAAAGAAGATCCATGTGAACATACCACTCATTGATGCTATTAAGCAAGTTCCAAAGTATGCAAAGGTGTTGAAGGACTTGTGTACCAACAAACAAAGGCTCAAAGGTAATGAAGTGCTTAGTGTGGGGGAGAATGCTTCGGCAATCTTACAACACAAACTCCCACTTAAGTGCAAGGATCCCGGTAGTTTTGACATTCCCGTCACAATTGATAACACAACATTTAACAAAGCTATGTTGGATTTAGGTGCATCCGTTAATGTTATGCCGGCATCGATGTATAATTCACTTGATCTTGGTCCTCTTAAAAAGGCTGAAATTGTATTGCAATTAGCCGATCGCTCTAATGTCTACCCAATGGGTATTGTTGAGGATGTTCTTGTGCAGGTTAATCAACTTGTATTTCCAGCTGACTTTTGTGTGTTAGAGATGGATGAAGGTTCACCGGACTCGTCTCTTCCATTGCTACTTGGGCGTCCATTCATGAAAACGGCGAAAACCATAATTGATGTGGACAAAGGAACGTTAACCATGGAGTTTGATGGAGAAACAATACGTTTCAACATTTTCGAGACGATGAGATATCCTAGCGATGTCCACTCTTGTTTCTCCATTGATGTTATGGATACATTGGCACAACAATTGTTTGAATTAAATGGTGATGATGCTTTGGAAACCGTGTTAACTGCATCCATGGATAATGGTGTAGAGTGTGGTAATGAAGTCAAGGAAGCCATTGGTGATCTTAATTCACTACAAGGATGCCCGGAAACTCATAATATTTCTTTTATTTCTTTACCATGCAGTGATGAAAAGCTTGTACCTTCAATTGTTAAATCTCCAAAGTTAGAATTGAAACCTCTTCCCGACAACCTAAAGTACTTGTACTTGGGTGATAATGAAGAGTTACCTGTGATTGTTTCTAATGAGCTTAATGATTTACAGGAGCAAAAACTTCTAAGGGTGCTAAGGAAGTACAAGACGGCCATAGGATGGACAATTGCCGATATCAAGGGCATAAGCCCTGCCGTTTGTATGCACAAAATTCGTTTGGAGGATGATGCAAAGCCTACAAGGGAAGCGCAACGTCGTTTGAATCCTCCCATGATGGAAGTGGTGAAAAAGGAGATACTCAAGCTTTTGGAAGTGGGTGTTATCTACCCCATATCCGATAGTAAGTGGGTAAGTCCGGTACAAGTAGTACCAAAGAAATCAGGTGTGACGGTGGTGGAGAATGATAAGAATGAACTTGTCCCAACTCGTGTGCAAACCGGTTGGAGGGTTTGTATTGATTACAAGAAATTGAATGCCACTACTAGAAAAGATCATTTTCCATTACCTTTTATTGATCAAATGCTTGAACGTTTAATGGACACTCTTATTATTGCTTTCTTGATGGCTATTCAAAGTTATAATCAGATTGTGATAGCGCTTAGGAGGATCAAGAGAAAACCACTTTCACTTGTCCTTTCGGTACTTTTGCTTATAGAAGGATGCCTTTTGGATTATGCAATGCTCCAGCTACCTTTCAAAGGTGTATGGTAAGTATCTTTTCGGAATATGTTGAAAACATAATCGAAGTGTTCATGGATGACTTTAGTGTCTTTGGTGATTCATTTGACCTTTGCTTGAACAATTTGTCTCTAATCCTTGAACGGTGTGTTGAAACAAATCTTGTGCTAAATTGGGAGAAGTTCCATTTCATGGTAACTCATGGCATAGTTTTAGGCCATATAATATCTTCTAAAGGCTTGGAAGTTGATAAATCTAAGATAGACCTTATTCGTGCTCTAACCTCTCCCACTACGGTGAGGGAGATACGCTCTTTTCTTGGTCATGCAGGTTTCTATCGTAGATTCATCAAGGACTTTTCCAAGATAGCATCACCACTTTGTAACTTATTGCAAAAAGATGTGGTTTTTAACTTTGATGAAAAATGTATGGGGGCATTCAATCGTTTGAAAGAACTTTTGATTTCAGCCCCTATCATTAAACCACCGGATTGGAGCAAGCCTTTTGAGCTCATGTGTGATGCTAGTGATTATGCGGTTGGTGCGGTGCTTGGGCAACGTGTGGGGAAGCTTCCTCATGCTATTTATTATGCTTCTAGAACGTTAAATGAGGCCCAACAAAACTACACAACCACTGAAAAAGAGTTATTAGCCATTGTTTTTGCTTTAGAAAAGTTTCGCTCTTATCTAATTGGTACAAAAGTTGTTGTCTTTTCTGATCATGCAGCGCTTAAGTACTTGCTTACAAAGAAAGAGGCGAAACCGAGGCTCATACGGTGGATTTTACTCTTGCAAGAGTTTGATATTGAAATCAAAGACAAGAAAGGGATTGAGAACACCTTTGCGGATCACTTGAGCCGACTTGCTGTGGACAAGGAGACTATCCCGTTGCGTGAAAGTTTCCCGGATGAGCAACTATTCTCAATTGCCTTTGGAGAACCATGGTATGCCGATATTGTCGATTACTTAGTTTCTAAACAAATCCCAAAGAACTTGTCTCGTGCTTAGAGGGACAAACTTAAGAGGTTAGGGAACCAATACATATGGGATGATCCATACTTATGGAAACATGGTAGTGACCAAGTAATACGAAGGTGTGTTCCCGAATCTGAATTTAATTCTATCTTGTCTTTTTGTCACTCTTATGCTTGCGGAGGACATTTTGGGAGTAAGAGAACCGCTCACAAGGTACTTGAAAGTGGTTTCTATTGGCCAACTTTGTTTAAGGATGCACATATATTTTGTACAACTTGTGATAGGTTCCAAAGAACCGGCAATCTAGGTGCCCGAAATCAAATGCCACAAACTTTTATTCAATTTATTGAAGTTTTTGATGTATGGGGTATTGATTTTATGGGGCCTTTTGTCAACTCCCATGGGAATTTTTATATCTTACTTGCGGTTGATTATGTCTCGAAATGGGTGGAAGCTAAAGCCACCCTAACTAATGATTCTAAAGTGGTTTCAGATTTTGTGCAAGCTCATATTTTTGCAAGGTTTGGAATTCCAAGAGCCATAATTAGCGATGGGGGTTCTCACTTCAAAACAGGATTTTGCAAAGCTTGTTGACGAAGTACAATGTGTCGCACAAGATTGCAACACCTTATCATCCCCAAACAAATGGACAAGCCGAGGTGTCTAACCGGGAGGTGAAATCCATTCTAGAAAAGACGGTGAATCCAACAAGGAAAGATTGGAGCATGCGACTTAATGATGCTTTGTGGGCGTATAGAACCGCATATAAAACACTTATTGGGATGTCTCCCTTTAGGCTTGTGTATGGTAAACCTTGTCACTTACCCGTGGAAATTGAGCATAAGGCGTTTTGGGCTATTAAACAATGCAACATGAGATGGATGGGGCTGGAAAGAAAAGGAAATTACAACTCCAAGAGCTAGAGGAGCTTCGCAATGATGCATTTGAAAGCTCGCGCATTTATAAGGAAAAGACGAAGGCATTTCATGATAACATGATTTCTAGAAAACAATTTTGCATTGGGCAGAAAGTGCTTTTGTTCAATTCTCGCTTGCATTTATTTCCGGGTAAATTAAGGTCACGATGGATCGGACCTTTTATTGTTACTAATGTGTTTTCTCATGGTGCAGTGGAAATTCGTAGCATAGCTACAGGGAAAGAACTTAAAGTTAATGGGCACCGGTTGAAACCATATTATGAGAATTTCACTTCCGAAGTGGTGGAAGGAGTTAACTTTGTGGATGTGCTCCCTCTGGAGGAGTCATAGAAAGCAAGGAGATAGTCGGGCTAACGACTTTAAACCAAGCGCTAATTGGGAGGCAACCCAAAGGATGAGTATTTCTTGTCTTGTATTTAATTCTTGTCTTTTTTTTTTTCGTGTCTTGTTTTTGATTTTTTCTGATTTCTTGTTAGAATTTCCCACCTTGACTTACTTTGGACGATTCAATTACATTGAGGACAATGTAAAGTTTAAGTGTGGGCGAGTGGTTAAGCATTTGCTTTGTAAATTTTTCAAATTTTTCAACTTTTGTGTAAAATAGTGAATAAGGAACCTCCAACTTATGGTTAGTTTAGAGTCACATAGTATACATGTCGCTAAGATTACATCGAGATTCTCATAATAGTGACTGAACTTAGAGATGACAGAGAACATGATCGGGTTTCTTAATTGTATGAGAGTTAAAGTTGGATTTAACCATGGCAAATGGCAAATAAGGTGCAGATCGAATTCGGTATTAGAGCAGTGATCCCCTATAGTGGAGACTACCCAAGTTACATAATATGAGGCACCGACCTTCAATTCTTTGTACCTGTCTAAATTTGTGCTTTTAGAGTGTGTGTCACCGTACGTAAATTCCGGGCAGAATGGTGAGCTTCCCAACCTCCCACCATAGAAGCACTATTTTGATCTCTTGAGTGCTATTTTTATCAACCATGATGGTGACATCGAATTGCTAACTTACATACCACTTGTAATCTTGTTCGCAGTTAGCACCATCCACCTTATCTCTCTCTACACCAACAGTCCATAGAAACACCATCATCATCAACAAGAGGAGCATCACAAATTTGAAGGAAAGTTGAACACGTTTGAGGTTTACAAGCAACGGTATTTAATTGAGCAGATTTCAGATTCAAGTAAAGCAACAAAACAAGGAGCAGAATTTTTATAAGTTGAAGACTATTGTACAAGAGTGAAAATTATCAAAGATGAGAGTTCGAGAAGTTTATGATATCAAGACATATAAGTTGTGAAGAATCAAGCGGTAAAGTACTTACACCATGGCCTTTGTACTTATTTTTTTATTTTATTTGTATTTTACTTTCTCTTGTCTCAAAAAAAAAAAAAAAAAAAAAAAAAAACGAAAATTAAGAAGAAAAAAAAAAAAAACGAAAATTAAGAAAAAAAAAAAAAAGAGAGACAAGAGAAAATCTTTAGGTTCATTACTAGTTTATTAGTTTTATTTCGTTTTTATTTTGTATTTGTTTAATTTCTTATTAAAAAAAAAAAAAAAAAAAAAAAAACAGAGAAAAAAGAAAAAAAAAAAGAAAAAAAAAATTTATTTTGGGTTTGTATAGTTCGTTTTTAGTTTTGTATTCTTTCAATAAAGCCAATGGAAGAAGAAATATCTACAAAGAAGTTTCAAGCAATAAGGAATTAGAGGAAAGAATCACATTGTCAAGATTCTACGAAGTTCAAGAGTTATCATCAAGAGTTGAAGACCGAAGACGAAGATGAAGACACCGATTGAAGACCGAAGACGTTTCTATGGATCTTTGTGAGAGTGGTGCTAGCTGCACGCCGAACGGATAACGAGGTAAGTAAGCATATTCCCACCTTCGTTAAATGGTTGTTTTCCTTTCGAAGAGATCGTCAGAAAAATGGGTTTTCAAAATTGAATAAAAGATGTGGGTTTTCAAAATACTTCGGAGGGTTTTTACCTTCCTACCATTCAACGTGTCGCAGGATTTCTCTCTTCATTCCAACCTGGACACATGTGTGACCCATAAAAAAGCTGTTTATTATTGAGTGCAAATTCATAAAACCCTTTCTTGTGAGGCAGAGTCGAGACTTTCGATCACTCCGAACCCGAATTTTTGTCGAGAAGGGATGGTTATTTCTCTCTCAACTTTTAAGAATGAGATTTTGTTCATTTATGTGTCTAACTTCTTATGA
This sequence comes from Papaver armeniacum, assembly GCA_023531295.1. Taxonomy (NCBI): domain Eukaryota; kingdom Viridiplantae; phylum Streptophyta; class Magnoliopsida; order Ranunculales; family Papaveraceae; genus Papaver; species Papaver armeniacum. Next base: position 41,291 of record JAJJWW010012313.1, read on the forward strand.
CTAGTGTGCAGAATTTCTATGTCTTCTTACCGCGTTGGATGCTATCATTACGGAGAACTAGTAAGTTGGAAAAATAGGTTTTGTGGGTATATCTCTAGTAAACCCTCACGAGACTATAACTCGTCCACTAGGGACACCTAGGGGTTTAAAGGCTTGTTATTTTTGCTAAAAGTGATTGTAGCCTCGACGACACGGAGTTGTATGTATTCTTTAGAATAAGTTTTGTTTTGTTTGATTTGCTCGAGGACTAGCAAAGTCTAAGTGTGGGGAATTTGATAGGTGTAGAATACACCTAATTTACTATCTAGTAGTTACGCTTTCTTTGCTATTTTTCATGTGAATTTTGTATTTTACGTTTGTTTTTGAGTTTATAGCTACTTTGGAGTCATGCGGAGGAAAGGAAGAAGAAATCACCCAATTTGAGCAAAAAGAGCAAAATTGTCATTTCATGGGCGAACACTATCTGGAGCCCAGTCAAGGTTAAGGGGCAACTCTCTTGGAGGAGTACTAAAGCCAGGCCCGCAGAGGTTAAGGGGGGTTGCCATCAGGGTATCCCTTATCATCTACTAGTGGGTGTAATTATCAGGTGCATGATCGGTTGTCAATCCGTCAAAAATAATTTCACTTTCTTACTCACTAAATTTAAATGAAGTATAAAGTAAGGAAGAGTTCGTATCCACAGAGAGGCAATTGTTGTTATGCGATTTTCAGTTTCTAAGGTAACCAAGGGGGGGATGTTTGTTGTTTTAGCGAAATAAGTACTAAAGTAAAAATAAAATAAAGCAAAGCAAATAGTTGGAATAATCGATAAGGAGAAGATATTGGTCACGGGATAGTATCATTCACAAACATGTATTTTCATCAACGATTAGAATTGGTAATTTAATCTCTCATCTACTAAAAGTCCTAGGATACCTTGATCGCAAATATATCCCGCTAATTCCCTGATTTCATCACAACCACATTAAAAGATGCATATGTGAATTCTTCCTAGAAAGCAACCTAAAGTGTAAAAGCACAATTAGATTTAACTCCCTAAAAGCAATAAGTTCTATGGAATAAGACTAATCAATGCAAACGAATGTGTAAAAGCACTAAACGTTTTAACAAAAGTTATGATTCACTTGTGACTAGTAGGATATATCACTACAAGCACTACCCACAATTATGCTACTTAGAATCGGGGATAAACAACTTTTCGTATTGAAAACCCTAATATAGCTCTAGAGATGAATGTAAATCGGATTGATTAGGACTCAACCAAACAAACAATCAAATCATGTAACACTATTAATTGTGAATCACAAATAATAAAATATTGAGACAAAACTAATTCATTGAATCAAATAACATGTTGGAAATCAACTTTTATCCCATAACCAATAATATGTTTAGCTACTCATAGCTATGGAGTTCATCATAATAATAATAATTGAAAAGAAGAAGATGAACAAAAGCAAACCCTAGAAGCGTAAACAAAACCGGCTCTCCAAAAGTTCCAAGAAAATATGTGATATCCCAAAAGTTGTAGAAGTCTTTCCTTTAAATAGCTCTCTTGTTTCCAAAATTAGGTTTAATCTTCAAAGGTCCAAAAGATAGAAGTCCACCAAGCCCATGTGTGAGAAAAACCCATGTGAAAACTCTGCCAAAAAACGGTCGCCGGAAAACTGGTATTGTGGCCGGAATTTGGCCGGAAGGGTCGCCGGAAAATATCTAAGGTGACCGGCAAAGTCCACCCGGTCACCAGTCAACGAGTCAAATCGGGTCAACTCGGTCAAGGTCTAGTCGGCCGAGTCAACTCAGAGTCAGACCGAGTCATGTCCAATTCAGACGAGTCAGTTCCAATTCAGACGAGTCAGGTCTGGCTCAGTCTGATTCACTTTGGCCTAAGCCATTTGCATTGGCTAATTCTTGTGATGTACAATCCTTGTGCTTCCAGCCATGATGGCCCTGTAGAAATCCATTTCTTCCCTGAGCTTCATTGTGCCATATCTATACTCAATTGCGACCACAACTGCTCCATTCATTCATCTCTTCATTTAGTTCACTACTCAGCTCCTTGTTCTCTCCCCGCAACCGCAAAATGCTTCGCACCTCATTCCACCAAGTCTCAGTCTCAGTCACATCCATACTCAAGTTCCATGTTTGCTTGACCCCCACGGCAACCACAGTCTTCATAAACTCGAGCCAAGAAACACCATCAGTGTTTGCAAATCATCTCATCTCTGCCCTGCTGTTCTGTAAGCCATTCCACTATTGCATTGCCACCAGCAGCATCATAGCTCTTCCACTTCCCTGTAGTTCACACTGCCACTCTTTACTGCAGCTCCGTTGCTATCTTTGCATCCAGTCCCGCTATCTCCAACTTAAGTCGCAACCAAAGACACAACCAGCGCAAGCTCGAACTCCATCACTTGGCAAAGCAACCACCATCTTGATTGACAGCCATCTCCCTCTCAATTCCAAGTCCCATTTCTTGTAACCTGCAATGTTAACATCCTAACATACATCTAGCTGAGCACCAGTTCTTCAGCACTGCCTCATACCACTTTTTACTCTAGCCTTCCCTTCTGCTCTTGACTGCGATTCTAGTTCAACATCACTCTCTGCAGCTCTCATCCTTTGCTACCTCCAGTTCAGTTCCAATTACACCAACATCAAATCCATCTCAGACTCAAACCACTAACCCGTTTTTACTTGCCTGCAATCCTAGGCATACATCTAACTTCTCAGCTCTTCAACACTTCAAACCTAGCTGTTGCACCAGCAATTACATCATCACTACCATCAATTCTAGTTCCTGCAATTGCATTGAAACCAACCTGCAACACCTCATGTTCAATCTTGGAAGCAACTTCAATGCCAGCTCCAGCTCCAGCTCCAGTGCATCAGCTGCCACTGCCATACTGCAACATCAGTTCCACCCAACAACCAATTCTATTCTCGTCTCAGATTCTAATTAAGCTCAACCCTAACTTTCTAATCCAACAACAACAGACTCCTTTTCAGCTTCAATTCCATCTGCAACTTCAGATTCACCCCATAATTCACAGTACCACCTGCAAATCTACACAGCCACAAACCAAAAACCCTTGCATTCATTGAGTTCCTCCATTGCAGCTGCACCCATCACCTGCATTTGCTCCTCGTAATCTCGCCTTGACTCTTCATGACCAATGCTCCATTGCACCGATTTCATCTCATCTACTCAGGCCACCTGCAATTGCTCCTTGCACTGTAATCCGCCATTCCCTGTCTCCTAATGCAGCTCAAATATAACTACCAATCACAGCTACCATTTCAGTTCCTTCAATTCATTCATCATTTACTGAGACAAACCCATGTTTATAATTCTGCATCGGAGCTTGAATCTTCCTGCTCAAACCTAAGCAACAACTTCAACTAATTCCATGTCTCCTCTCTGGATTGTTTCAAGCATCAATTCTTCTCTTACTCTGCTGGATCTTGACTGACAAGAACCTAATTTCAACCCTTGTTGCCAATTCTTCTTTCTTGGCCATTCCATACTCAGCAGCTTCTCAAACCAACATACCCAACACCTGCAACTGCATATTCTCCTCAGCTTTTCTTTTCTTCCCTGTAACATTCACACAATAACCATCTTCATCCCTTCACAACAGCACACCTCTCTGTCTCTGAGTTCAAATTCTTCATCTGATTTTCACAGAAATGGCAAACCCTAACTGCAATCACCAGATAACTGCAACAGCAGCTCTCCATCTGGTACTTGATTCAATAGCAGCACCAACTCCACTACTGTATCACCATCGAACCCCCAATTCCATAGATTTAAACTATGACCAAAACCCATCGTCAATTTCATCTTCTCAACACAGTAACCTCTCTTCTAATCGCCCAGAAACAGAATCAAATCAATTTACACCCAACACCCATTCAATCTCTCCCATTTTCTTTCCTTGAATCTTTCGATCTGATCTCTCACATCTGCTCTCGATCACAACAGCAACAACGGCCATTTTTCTCTATGTCTTAATTTGAGAAGATATTGGATAAAGAGAATACGAGAACCTATACTAGGGCTAGGTAGGAACCAAAATTGATATAGGCGCCTTACGGATTGATACAGGCCACCCAGTGATACTTGGCTTGTTAGTTTCAGGAAATCGACAGCCTAATTCACCTCCTTCTCGCGCACCTTAGCCTGCTCAAAGTATAGCTTGCGTGTGAATTGCCCCTTTGTGAGTGATTTTTCCTTATTTTGCTCCAAATGACTCCAAAGCACCTAAATAACTCAAAAACAAACATAAGATACACAATTCTCAAAGACAATAGCAAAGAAAGCATAAATACTAGATATAAAATTAGGTGTTTTACAACACCTATCAGTGCACATATCCTGGGGTGTACTGATCCAACTTCAACCCTAAATCGAGAAGAGTAATCTCTTCTATCAATCATTTTTCATTCATTCCTACACCTGAAACCGAGAGAGAGAGCTGTTGCCGCTGTTGGTATGTCCAAGAGATCGAGATGACGAGTTCAGATTAGGGTTTCGATTCATGTCCGCAATTGAAGAACAGATGCAGAATTTCAGATGGGAATCAAGGGAATACGATCTTCTGATGGATGTGAAAAATGGGTTTTGAAATTCAGGGAAGTGGCGTCTGAGGCTCAAGAAATCAGAGAATCAGGGATGTTGTTGATGTCGAGATTGAGGTTCTGGTGATGAATTAAGATGGGTTTGCTGATGAATTGAAAGTAGATCGAGAGTAAGTTGCTGCAGAAGAAATTGTGAAGAATGGTGATGGTTTAATTCGTGAGTTCTTTCTATCATTATTATAGATGGGTGTTAGCCATGGGGTTTGATGATGGCTGCTGAGTAAAGTTGGATGGATTTTGGAGCAACCAAGAACAGAAATTGAAGGAAGTTGCATCTGGTGATGTTAATGATTGGCTCAAGGGTTGATTCTTATAATGTGGGTGTGTGCTTAATCTCAAGAATCTGAGGTTGCTATGAAGATATGTGATGAGTTCAAAGACTCAACTCAAAGGAGAAGAAGATGGGTTCGTGTGGTTTGTGCTCAATGCTCAAGTTCAGTGGGTGAATATGGTCGTCGCAAGGTGTTGTTTGGTGGTGATTATGAACTGGTGTTGGCTGTGACCGGAGATGGAGGGAATGAACCTGGTTGTTTGGCTAGGCATATGCTGCTGGGGTTGAGAGACAAGGAAGTGCCAAGGGGTCTGTGTGAGCATCTGGAGCTGGAAATGAATGATTAATTAGATGTATGCTGACCTACAGGTTATGGAATGAATGCATTGCAGGTTATGGGTATTGCATCTCAGATGGAAAATCTGATGAATGAAAGAGTTGTGAACTGCAGGTTGAATTGATGCCGCAATTGTTTGATATGAACTGAAACTGCAGATGAGCAGTTTTATGTGCAATGCTCAGGTTGCATAGCTGAAATACAAGTGCTGAGGTACTGGTAGAGTCTGTGAAATAATATTGGAGCTGCAATTCAGATGGTGGTTGAGGCTGGTAACTTCTGGTGCTAGATGGCAGGGAAGAAGTTACAGGAATCCACAAAGGGAGTTACAGCTGATTGCAGGGATGGAATGGTTGAGGCTTTGATTGCAGGTGCAGCTGTTGAGCTTGTATGCCACTGAGCAGGGAATGGAACTGAGGCTTTGATTGCGGGGAGAGCTACGAAATGAGGCAAAGGCACAGCAGAATCTGATGTTGGTGTCTTTGGCGACAAGAGATGAATGTTATGGCTCGAGCTAATTGAGCTAATCGAATTAGATGTATGTTTAGGACAGGTTTGGGCTCAATGTGAAGTTGTTGATGATACTAAATATTGGCCTGAGATGCAGTTGAACTGAAACAGGGAACGTGCGAGGTGATAATTTGATGCTTCTATTGAGCTGAAATGCAAAGACGAACTGGAGTTGGTGACGGAGGTGATGAGCATTTGGAACTAAGCTGTGTCTGTTGCAGTCTATGGAAGTTATATATTGCAGATGGTCATGAGGTTGCAGCTCAGATATGGCAAGTGATAGTCTGGTGGATTAAAAATGCAGGTGCAGTGAGTCAGAGAGAGAATGAAGCTGCAATGAAGAAGAAATGGAGTTAAAACGTTTAGTGCTTTTACACATTCGTTTGCATTGATTAGTCTTATTCCATAGAACTTATTGCTTTTAGGGAGTTAAATCTAATTGTGCTTTTACACTTTAGGTTGCTTTCTAGGAAGAATTCACATATGCATCTTTTAATGTGGTTGTGATGAAAACATGGAATTAGCGGGATATATTTGCAATCAAGGTATCCTAGGACTATTAGTAGATGAGAGATTAAAATACCAATTCTAATCATTGATGAAAATACATGTTTGTGAATGATACTATCCCGTGACCAATATCTTCTCCTTATTGATTATTCCAATTATTTGCTTTGCTTTATTTTATTTTATTTTTACTTTAGTATTTCGTTAAAACAACAAACATCCCCCCTTGGTTACCTTAGAAACTGAAAATTGCATAACAACAATTGCCTCTCTGTGGATACGAACTCTTCCTTACTTTATACTTCATTTAAATTTAGTGAGTAAGAAAGTGAAATTATTTTTGACGGATTGACAATCGATCATACACCAAACATGAGCATACGACACACACGATTGACACAATTACATTCTCATTCTCTAAGAGCAACTACAGTGGGACAAGTAAAACTAAAGACTAAAAACCAAAAAAAAAAAGTAAAAGAAATGGGTTTAGTCCGTGGTGAGACGCTACGTTGCTGGACTAAATTTGGTGGAGCGGAGTTACAGAGGTTCGTCTGACATGGGGCGTAGATGTTAAATGCGTTTGGGTTGGACGTAACTTTAATTTACGCCTGATGTCGGACGGAGTCTGAAGTTGCGTTTGGTGTGGAACGTAATTTGTAAAACCGCCCCATGGAGAGACGTAATCCTAAACTACGCCTGACGGGACGCAAACACAAAGTACGCCTGGTGGGACGCATACAATACGTTACGCCTGATGGGGCGGTTTTACAAGAACTTGCGCCTGACTACAGGCGAAACTAGAACTTGCGCCTGACTACAGGCTTTTGATGAAGTTTTCAACCGAGAAATACATGGAAGAAACAAGTCTTGCAGCCATTAATTTTACGGCTTAATAGTGGAAACGAAACAGGTGTCTGAAGAGTGTGTGATGAATTATGAGTTGGGTTTCTGTTGTATTCCATTTTACATGAAAAACTCAGGTTTGATGCCCAGGAAAACAAACTAGAAAGAGGAAAACATGCTGCCTTACAATTTGAGGTTGGATGATGATGATTGATACTTGTTTAGAGTCCCGGAAGAAATAGAAGATATGGGTTTATGTTTGGATGTGAGTTCGTATTGTGCAGGGACAGAGAGAAATGGGCAAAGAAATCTGAAATTTGTATCATCAGCAGAATGCAAAGAAGGTGTTTGATAAAATGCCTGAATGGCAAGTCCTTCCCCCATGTGGTAACAGGCGAAACTAGAACTTGCGCCTGACTACAGGCGGACTTTAAAATCGCGCCCCATGTGGTAACAGACGTAGCTTGTAACTACGCCCCATGTGGTAACAGGCGAAACTATAACTTGCGCCCGTAGTCAGGCGGACTTTAAAATCACGCCTGGTCAGACGTAGCTTGTAACTGCGCCTGGATGAGGCGTAATATAAAGATACCGCTTGGTATCAGGCGCAAATGTAAACTACGTCCCATCGGGCGTAGATTAAAGTTGTGTTTCAACGAGGCGTACATTAAACTTACGTCTAATTACCAAACGCAATTTACAGTTCCGCCCCAATCAGGCGTAGCGTCAAATTACGCCAGACCAAAACTAAACCAAAGACCAAATATAGTTTGGTTTTTGGTTATAGTCTGATATTTGATCGATAGTCCTCTCCGTAGCGTCTGTGTTTTCGACCAAATTTTTAGTTATGCTCGATGACTGTGGATGCTCTGACATCTTTAATACGAGCAGCCCAAAAGCTCGTTCCTCGTTCAATCGAAAGTTCTTTTATTTTCATGAACATAAACAAGAGCACTTACCAATCGAACAAAGAGTGAGAGAGTTTAGGGTTTGGTATCAATCGAAGTAAAGAAAGGGTTGTAATGGTGGAGAAGAGTGGTAATTGTGATAAACTTTATGGAGAAGAATACGAAAGAGATGGGTTGTTAGTGGAAATAATTCTGAAAACAATAGGTCCTGCTCGTCCTTCTCGAATCCAAGTCCCATCGATCATCAAAGTAAAACCCTTTAATATTTTTTCTTTCTCACCTTACTTCAATTTGATTTTAATTTCTTTAAAAAAAAATAAAAAAAAAAAGTATTACAGAATCCTTACATCTTTTATTCCCTTTTGACTGGCATGTTTTCTAATTATGTTCGTTTTTGCTCAAAATTTTGTTGCGCGAACAATACATAGAGACTTAGGATTATAATTAGGGACTGATTAAATTGCCTTCATTGATTGATTTCTGGAGTCAATGATAAAGGGGAAATCTGAATCTGAATTCAATCAGATGATTAAATTGCCTTCATTGATGATCAGGTTTTCTTTTTTGCATTCATATTAAATAATGTTTTGGTGAATTAATTTCCTTATGTCTACGGTAAACAGATCCACCACTTGAGAAGTTTGATTGCCGAGAATCGTCGTTTACCGATTGAACAGTTAAAGCTGATTTTGAGAGGCCAGATTCTGCACAACACAAAACATGGAGAGGATGTACAACTGCATCTGAAAGAAGGAGGTACTTATGGTCTTTTAAATTCCTAAGTTATTTCTGCAGTAGGCATCCTAGACTGGTTATATTAAGTTCGGGTAGTTTTTTTTTTTTTTTTTTTTTTTGGTACGTTTTAGAGTTGATCTTTTAAGTTGGTGTGTTTAGATTCCCTCATAGTTGCTGTTAAACCAATTCCTCCTGCTAAGCACATTGGAGATGGCTTTGATGATGACGATAATGAAGAACTGGTTAGAATCACCTCCTGAAGTTGAATGAAATGTATTGAGATAATTGAAGATTTTTTTTTCTCTCCACGCATATGAATATTCTATTCAGTTTTTCCACGTTCTATTTTTTCAGATGCCAACTCCACAATTAACAAGTTGGTGGAAGAGAAGGCTGTTCTCCTTTCTTAACGAGAAATTGAAGGTGCCAAGTGAGTTTTTGCTTGAATGTATTTTGTTTGCACTCAAAATATATTGCAGATCAGATAACCTAATCCTTTTCACTTTTGATAGATATCGTGTTGATGGCAATTTTTTCTATCAATCTGAAGGCCTGGGCTGTTATCATCTTATGGTTTGCATTGGCACCCGTTGCATACAGATGGGATCTAGGACCTTTATATGTAAGTTGATTTTTTTTGCGGCATCATGACTGCAATTCGTGGTGATGATGCTTTAACTCCGGGTCATCTATTTTTAGGGCTAGCTATTTAGTACAAAAAAGTGATAGTTCTTGAACAGGATCAAAGAAAACTCCACTAAATCCCAGGGTGGGTTTTGCTTATTTTAATAAGATTCCGTTGCATTATGTGAAAACCCTGTTAAATGGAACCACAAACAAATACTTGTTGAGAATCTAAAGTGTGAGAGGCCAGAAGTTCCGACGCTCCACTGGTAGATCTCTCTCAGTATATGATGCAGTACTAGTTGGAGTTCAAACTTTTCAAATGCCATTTCCGATTGTAGATAGCTTTTCTTGTGGTTTGCGATGATGTACCCCTATTTGGACTCCGTAAACCAAAGTTTTCAGATTAGTCAGATAAAAAATAAATAAAGAAAGTAAGTCACTCATTGCTCTTCACATTTGATTTCGAATGCAGATACTTGGAACAGGGTTTGCCATTATTCTCCTAAATCTTGGCCAAAGGCAACATGGTGATCTGAGGTACATTTTTATTTTGCAACCTCCGGTAGCATTAGTCTTTCACTTGTATTTCTTAATTACTATGACTAAGTTAGGACTATTTTGTGTTGGGGTGTACAGTGCATATTCAATTTTCAACGAAGATTTTAGGGAGCTTCCTGGGACACTTAATGCTGATCGCCTTGACAGAGACATACGGGCAGGTCAATTTTGAGCCTTCATTTGAACACCAATACACCATCTTCCCACGTTCTCTGGAAAATCAAGTGTAAGGTGCTGCAGGTACCAATTAGGAAAGGGACGTAAGAACTTACTTCCGCAACCTGATTACTGCAAGTGTACAATAGAATAATAGTTCAAGTAAAACGACAGATTTGTTAATCATTTGTCATTTACATTTCGAAGAAAGTTCTTTTTTGTCATCCAGTTGTCTCTGTTCAAATATGCTCTAGCAAAATAGCACATAAATATCCCATCAGAAAACAGTTTATGTTTGGGGCTTGGTCCGCTTGGACTTGGACTTGGAATTCCAGAGTAGGCGAAAAGAGAAGCAAAGCTTTGAAAACGATCCTAAACCTGGAGAGTTTATCATGAATGATTTTTTCTTGTCACCCCACGGTTTCTTTTGTGTGTTTCTTGTGCATCTTAGACAACGCATACAATCTCTTATTGTCAAAACCCGGAAACTCGATGGGTGGGATAATCAAAGGTTTCCCCCTTCCCCATCCACACCCCCAAACCTTTATTGGAGACTTTGGAGTTGTTTTGTCAATATTATCAGTGTGTTTGTGTCGACTGAAATCAGTAACAAGAACTACAGTTTCTCACTAGTGCAGTGACAATGAGACGAACAAAATCTGGACAAAAGTAGATGGAAAAAAGATCAATCGATATATGATGTGCAAAGATATATTACATAAACATGATTCGGTAAAAAATAATCAAATCATATAGTCTAAGCTACAACAGGTCCTCCAAAAAATATCCATGGACCAAAAAATATCCCAAAACATGACAACAAAATTACAAGCTTGATACTACTAACTTAAAAATCTAAACTGAGAGCCTGCAAGAGGAAACTATACATCATTCAGACTCGAATACAGGTTGTAGTGTAAATCTCCACATATTGTTGAGCTTGAGAAGACAATACCACAAGAACCACATGAACCACATGAGTAAAGAATCAATATACTGTTACACGGGAAATAAGCTAAGCTTCATTTCATATCAACCGAATTGCCGCTCGAGAAAGATCTGCCCTAGCTTCATATATAAAGCCCGTTGTTCCTCGTAACTAAGGTTTCTCAATATCTACAAAATGCAAAAAGAGCGAGTACTCAACTGATGACAAAAGGTGTGTGCATATATATACTTTTTGGTGTTTACACATCTGTAAGAAATTCTGACCTGATCCAAGATTATCTCAGCAGAAAAGCTCTGAGGGACGACAAAAGACTGATGATATATATATGCAAATACAGCCATCACCATCTAAGGAAACAGTTCAAAACAGACCACATTAATCACTACATCTACTGATCAACCCAATTCAGTGGCTACTCAACTTAAGAAATGAATAGATTTTAGCTACTACTCCCTCCGTCCCACTATTAGATGACCTAGTTGAAGTTTGCACACTTCTTAAGGCAAGGAATGAGAAGAGTATTTTTAACTGTTTTTTACAATTATACCCTTATGGATAATAATTTGTAAAATTTAGAAATGATTTATCTCTCAAACTATACCATGGATTTTCGTAAACTTTGTACCGTTGGAAAGCATTTTAAAACACCTACGTAACGAGTATAAACATGGATATCAAATTATATACATTTCTTATATTAACGATAATCAATCAAAAGGATAATTTTAGAAATATTCCCTTGTTTATTGAAATAGGTCAACTAATGGTGGGACAAAATTTTAAACTAAGTAGGTCATCTAATAGTGGGACGGAGGGAGTAATTCATAAGGATTTGATATAATGCAACAGCTCACCTGGCAATCCATCCTATCTGTAATGCCACCATGTCCAGGGATGCTATCGCCGAAATCCTTCATAGTTGAACAGAAGAAAAATCAACATTTAGGATTCCCATCGACCATTTTTTTTCACGACTTCTATTATAAAAGAGTCTTTGATGACAACCTACCTTGATTTTAAACGCTCTTTTGAACCCACTAGCAAAAAAACCTCCAAACGGTGCTATAATTGAAGCAAATAGACCAAGACAAAGAGCATGAAACTGCACTGGCAAAACAGATACCTCTGTCCATGGAAACTGTGAATGAAGAGAGGAGGGAAAATATAATTAGGAGCCACTTTGAGGACTAAAACCCCAAAAATAAATGCACAGAGCAAAAAGTCCAAAGTTCTTCGCAGAAACAGTAAGAAATAAATATTGGATAAAAACATCTGGTGTCTCAAATTTTCAACAATTGAAATATGACATTTATCAGCTGAATTTTAGCAACCTAAGGCATAAGTTCCTTCCTGATTGAATTATCTCTTCACTGGAAATATAGAATAGGCATAAAACCAAAAACTTGGACGTGCTCTAAGTGAAACAAGGTGTATCCTCACTCACCCATTCAGGAAGCCACGCAGCCAAAGAATAAATATCGGGCTTATATAGGGAACCAGGATCACAGTAAAGCCAACCAGTTGATAAATCCTGCACATGTTCCATTAACATCAGAATAGCAAGTATCTCATGCAGTGATATATGCACTTCCACATTATTTATGTTGGTGAGTTATGTTCTGTAAGAAAACATTACCTTCCTAGGGCATGTAAGCCACTGGAAACGGCCCATAACATTTGCTAGCTGCAAAAAATGCCAAGTAAAAGTCTTAGGGCAACTGATCTTTTGTTTCATAAACACAAAGTTCCTAGAAACACTAAAATCTCCACATCAGTCCTAATTGGCTCGGTTGTAGTAGGGGCCATATAAAGAAATCATCAGAAAGGGGGTTCTGAGGCACGCAAAGAAATTCCCAACATTTAACTAGATCCCCAAGCTTGATGTTACACCGAATAAGAGACCATATAGAATATGTTTCCATTGGCAACTTGAGCTAACCCTATTATCAAAAATGCTATCCCACATTCACACCTTGGGCCATGTTGATGTACAACAAATTGGTTGAATTGACTGATGAGGTTTTGCAAACAAGGTTGGCAAAAAGTCAAATATGGAGTACTAAAAAATACTGTTTCCGAAAACCAAGGAGAAGTAACATGTTCTACAATCGAAAAATAGAGTAATGAGAGATGATTCTCACTGCAAATGCAGACAGTATAGTTGTAACAGATGCACCAATAAAACCCTCCCAGGTTTTCTTTGGAGATAGCTTGATCAAAGGGGTTTTCCCAAAGAAAAAGCCAAATATGTATGCAGCGATGTCGTTGATAACAATAAGTGATGCTGGCAAAAGAAACCTGCACCAAACCAAAATGACCATCAGGAAGATAACTCGAGAGTGTACGGTACCACACAGAATACATAATTGTAGTGTCGGCACAGAATTTCATCCACAGCCACAGGGTATTTTTCGAAAGAAATTAAAAGCTCTGTAAAATATATCCATACATTACTGATAGTGACCTCACCAGAAAATTCCTTCAAAAATATTTGCAACAGTGAAAGCTGACTGAGTGAACACAACAATTAGAATCATATGTGTCCATGCATACTGGCCGAACTGATACTTGTACATCTTCTTCTTCAAGGTGAGAATGAACCACATAAATCCTAAGCAAGATAAAGATGATATCGGTTACTTATTAAAAGAAATCACACGAACAATCATTTGTCACCATGGAGAAACCAAAGGTTGAGAAAAATCTGATAAAAAAATTTGTTATTAAATTAGATTTTAATGGGGCTATATAGATTTCAAGGATAAGATATAACGAGAATTCATCATGTCAACAGTACTAGCTTGTGTATGAGAGTTCAAATAGCAATGATGTACTGACCTGCAATGTATAAGAAATAACAAATGAACATTTGATACTTAATGAGACCGCTGACAAGCTTGTATAAGAATTTATCAGACGTCACGGTGTTGACTAGTTGTTGACTGAGAATGCGGCCGTAGACGAATAACATTGCGGTGAAGAAAAAATGCCTGCAAACACATCAAAAGGAGTTATGCTAGTAAAAAGACATGCAAAATGCAAAGTTGTGATATTCAATTTTCTACCATAAGAAAATTAGCTAGAAAAACATATACACATAGATTTCCACAAAAATTTCCTCGCAACGAAAACAGTGATTGTTGCTTACCAATTCAAAAGCCTAAATCCTGGAAGGTGGCTATCTTCATGAGCTTTTCTGAGTAAACAAAATAACTCCTTAGCCATGAAGATTTGGATCACAACAACCATGGCCCAGATATAGAGATGGCCCATGTAGATGATAAATGCAAAGCCGCCAATCATCCATACAGACGAGTACGCACGGATCAACATCGACTTATATTTGTTCTGGTCATTGACAAGTAAATGTCCTCCATTTGCTTTATTCGGGTCAAGAAGAGTCTGCACCAAAGAAAAAACAACTGAGATTCCTAACCTAAAACAACTACAGCATTCCTGCTTGATTAGCTCCAGCCATTAGGCTTTTAGAATTAATCACTAACCTCATGTGAGCGTCTGCGATGCCTCAGTCTCCCAGATGGAGTTGACAGAGCATTGAAACTGTTTTCCTTTTGCATTGTCTTTATACTTCTTGTTTCTGCGTCAAACATACCCAGAACTTTCAGTGTTATTCAAAATTATTAAGCCGGTTATATAAATAGATGAGAGGTCGACAGTAGTTTTAAGTAATATATAGTGAGGGACAGAGAACATAAAGCAGGAAGAAAAAAAAGTATTCACACCTTGAAATACATATTAGATAAACTAACAAACCTGGTTAGAGATAGGTTGCCAACTGAAACAACTATTACTCAGATAGCAGAAAAATTATAACAATAACAATTACTTCAGCTAAGCAACCAAAGACCATGATATATTCAACAATCTGGAGGCTGATCATGTTATTGCCTTTATATTTATTTGAAAAAAATAGGTTATGATTCTTATGAACCAACAGCTTAGTGTCGCACAAAGATAAACGATAAATGGACAAATTTAGCATCCAAATGGACCAAGTTGAATGGGATAACCCATACTGACCACATAAGTACCAAAGGTGGCATGGGAATCATATGTTATCAAACTGATTAGAATCATATATATTCAGTCAATAATGATCAGACCTAATTTAGGTTATGCCAATTACTAATATAGTATATGATGAGATGTATGTTGACATCTTCCCCTCAGTTACTTGACTACAAAATGCAGGTTACTTATATTTCATTTCATATGGAACTTCACAAGTTGATAAGTGGGACAATACTAATAAAATGCAATCATAACAATTTACGTCAACTGCCTAAAGACAACAACTAAGAAGTTACATCTGATGTACTTCACTAAGCTTACCGTTTAACATATACTAATATTAAAGAAAACGAATTCAGAATCAGAAATAGAGACAAACAAAACCAATTCGAATTGAACCGAAAAGTTTTACCTACTGATTGCGGTGATGAGTTAAACAGGATTAATACAGCTACGAGTTAAGGAATCAGTAAAGGTGGGAATAGAAATTAGGTTTGGCGTTTTGGGGTCTTTTGATTATGGGTAACAAGAGCAAATGTTTGAAGCAATAGTCTATCAGCAAGAGTTATAATAGAGATTGAAAATGGACTTACCAAATAGGGTGAACAAGCTTCACGCAGTCAACAAATCTCAATTTGAGTGAAGTATACCAAAAACCCTAGAAAGAATATGTAAATGACATTTACGAACAGAAAACCGAGATTAGGGCAAGAAAAGAAAAAAAACAGTAAGGACTTGGATGAAGTGTCTTCCCAATAATATGGGTTTGAGAACTGAACAAGACGAGGAATTTTTTTTCTTTCTAGGTTGTACTATTCAAAAGATTCTGTCTAGATAGTATTTGGTTGTTTGGCCTGAAATTCACTAAAGGGTAAAGATGTCTAGATAGTATTCGAGTCTCTAAAATATTGAAGCCACCTAGGACTCTAAACAAAAAAAACCTATCCAGTGGTGGTTGGATATTAAAAATTTAATCTGATGTGGAAGTTTGAGTTTGGAAGAGAGTATGGGTTTTTAGAGACTCTCATCCATACCCACGTCATCACTATTTGTTTTTATTTTATTTATTTTGTAGATTTTGTGGATTAACTTTCTACAAATAAGTGATAAGTGTTTCAAAATAGGTATGGATACAACTACCACTGGAGATGCTTATCAAAACCAAAAAAAATTACTCCCTCCATTTCTGGAAAAGAGATACTTTCACTTTTTCAATTTGGCCTATTTTTAGGCCAAATTGAAAAAGTGAAAGTATCTCTTTTCCTAGATCAGAGGGAGTATTTGATTCTATGTTGTTAAATACCTCTTTTTCATTGGAGATGCTCTAATTAGGGCTTACAGTGCGTGTACGTGTCCTTTTCCTATCTCTCTAAAAAGAGATTTTCAGCTTGCAACTACACCAGCACCAAGTTTAACTAGACCTGATCTAACTTGACTAGGCGAGCATATCGATACCTTGATAAGGGCACCAACAAACTATCATGATAAACTATCCCGATTGAGCAAGGTATTGAATCCAATTGAGCAAGGTATTGAAATTATGAAATTGATTGATTGAAGGGACTCCTTTTTCATTTTCAAGGAAAAGATGGTATGTTAAATCGCGACTCGAAGATTCATGAAAAGTTATAAACGGTTTATTTTAACCTGGCATTTTTAGGGGCCACCGAAGAGAATTTAGGGGCCAACAATAAAAAAAAAAGGTCACCCAAATGAAAAATTTAGCTGTGCCTTATCTCGCGTAATTGTAATGGCGGAATTACCCTTACATTCGGACGACATAGTAACATCTTTATCTCTCGAATGCATTCTAGAAAATAGAAGGTCTAGGACCTCCGATTATTGTCGATGCAAAGTATTAGAATGTTTTTTGTCTCTCTTTTTTTCATTTATTTTCATTTTTTAGTTATAAGAGTGATCGAGAAAAAGGTGAGGGAAAAAAGTGAATGACCATTTTTTCATTACAAAGATGGATGGATACGAAGAAGAAGGTGAGAATCATGGGGAAGAACATAATTTTGAAGGTTTACGTCCGTTTAGAGTAGACGATTTGGGGTATATGTTGAACGATCCAAACTTTTGTGGAGAGGAAACCCTAGACGACGCTTTCATGGAAGATAATGGAGAATCACCCGATATTGAAGCCAAAAATGCATCTAACTCACAGGTACTGTATTAAGAAACTCAAATACCCACTTTGTATGTGTTTGTATGCGTTTCCAAACAAAAAAGAACGATTTTTGCATGCATTGAATGTCATAAACTACCCAGATTCAGGAGATAATGTCTATAAATATCTACCGAATATAGCTTCCTGTGTAAAATGTATGTACATTCGGTGGTTTTGTAGAGTACATGTACTTCCGAATGTCAGAAAACCCCCAAATTGGTTTTCCAAAATTTGGGGTCATTCGGTAGTTAGGTAGAGTATATGTACACTTCCGAATGGCCCCGAAAACGAATTCCTTCAAAATTTCAAAACTCAGTATTTTCTTCTTTCACATTCGGTAGTATTGTATATTAAAATATCTACCGAATATATCCTTGGCTCCAAAATAGAATTTCCTCATCTTTGACAATCGGGGGTATGTTAATTATGTTAACTCCCGAATCCTTGTATTCGGAAAAAATTTCTATAATTTGTCTTCCGATTATGTTATATTTTGTACTCAGTAAACTGTGTAAATTCATTCGCATAAATCGGTTAT
Source organism: Papaver armeniacum (assembly GCA_023531295.1). NCBI lineage: Eukaryota > Viridiplantae > Streptophyta > Magnoliopsida > Ranunculales > Papaveraceae > Papaver > Papaver armeniacum. The sequence goes on from JAJJWW010012313.1 coordinate 59,076, forward strand.
TTAATGGAAACAACTATCATTCGAATGTTCTGCATTCGGGCATTAAGGTTAGTCAATAACGTCCGGTTATTTTAAAATAAGTTGTTGCTTTCATTTGCATGCCGTTGTAGAGATTGTTGATGATTTCTATTTGAGGCCCGATACTTCCCTATACTACGCAAACGATTTGGTATACTCATTAATTCTCTCTTTTTTCATTTTTTGTATTTTAAATCCTTATGCTTATTAGATATTGTTTTGTTTTATGCACGTTTAGACATTTGGAAGTAAGAAGGAGGCAAAGGAATGGCTTTTCAACAAGGCAAAAGATAACATGTGCGTGGTACTTCAAAACAATCATGTGAGTGACACTCGATTTGAAATGATTTGTGAGCGGGGCGGGACGCGAAAGAGTCACGAGGGAAAGAATAGTAAGTACGTGCGGAAGACGAATAGGAAATACTGAAGCAATACAAAGAAAATAGGATGCCCATTTAAGATTGTCTTCTATAAGCCCGATGGTAGTGAAGGTAAAGAGTATAAAATGTATAAAGTTGATAATGGTTGTCACAACCATGATGATCCGGACACTCTAATTGGACATGTAATGGTTGCCAAGTTAAAACCACATCAAATGGAGACGGTGAGGTATATGCGGATTCAAAAAACGAGTGCGATCTTAAGTAAAATAAAGGCGGACGACCCCGACAACTTGTCTTCTTTGTCTACAATTAAGTCGGCCCTAGCTACGATCAAAAAGACGGAATGAGATGGTAGAACGGTCATGCAACAATCGGAGTGGTTAGCGGAGTTACACGACTACACCTTGATAAGGGAAGAAAAGGATGGTAAAGTGGTTCGTATTTTCTTGGCACATCTCGAAATGATCCAATTGGCTCAATGCTTTCATCAAATTTTGTTGATAGATGCTACTTATAAGAAAAACAAGTATAACATGTCGTTGTTGAACATCGCTTGCCACACTTCCGACAAAAACACGTTTACGGTTGCATGGGGTTTAATGGATCATGAAAACAATGTGAGTTTCATTTGGATGTTGGAGACATTGAGGTCAATTTACAACGACGATAATTATCCACGGGTTATTGTAACGGATAACGATCAAGCCCTAATGCATGCAATAGCAGTAGTGTTTCCGGAAGCCCAAAACTTGTAATGTACGTGGCACATTCAATGCAACCTCAAACTCAATTGCCATCGTCATTTCCAAGCTAAGAAGCCAAGGAAGGGTACCAAGAGGTCGAAGGAAGAGGATGAGCGCATTAGTAAATTAACCGTGGATGAACGAGAGGAAGAGAAAAGGTTATTTGAAGAAAAATGGAAGGAGGATGGAATGATTTGGAAAATGTTCATGAAAGCATGGGACAAGATCGTTTGGTCGAAGACAGAGGAAATTTATGAACATAACTTGAAGAGGATGAATATGGCACGAAATACAAAAAGGCCGTTGTGTATTGTAAAAAACAATGGTTGGCACCGCATAAGGAGAGGTTTGTGTTTGCATGGACATATGAGTATCGAAACTTCAAGAACGAGGCGACAAGCATTGCGGAGGGGTCTCATGGACGATTAAAGAAAATACTACTTGGTAGTCAAAATGGAGGTGTGTCGATCCAAGAAGCAATCCATGAATACACCAATCGTGATCTCACAAAGATTAAGGGTTGTATGCAATTTAGTGTACACCAATTCCTTACGGAACATGAGAAAGAAAGATTGCTTCTAAGGGGCATTGTTCATAAAGTTTCGAGATGGGCAATAAATCACATGATGGAACAATTGAAGTTTTATAAAACTTACGATGACGAGAATACGGTTTGTGTTTGCAAGGATATGATAGGTATTGGACTCCCATGTCGTCATAAGTTGGGTAGGTATGTCGAAGTGATTGACATCAATGATATTCATCCATTTTGGAAGCAATTAAATTTCACTCCAAGCACCCCGGTAGTTGATGGTCCGTCGTTCTTCGAGTCGGAATTGTATGCACGAATAGCGGAACGTTATTCTACAACAAATGGCGCCAAGAAGCAAATATTGATGCACAATTTGGAGGAAGCTCTTCACCCTCGTTTAAGGGAGGTTGATGAACCTATTAAGCAAAAGGGGGCGGGTAGGCCGAACACCGAAGTGTCAAGGACCGTCGAAAGGAAAGAATTGAAGGCGTATTTGTCTAATAAAAGAATATTGTCTAGGCACGAGCGCTCGGAAGCCGAATTTCAAGATAAGGTGGAATATAAGAAAAGAGGTCGTCCAAGAAAGGATAAAAAATCAGAAATTTCGAAAAATCATGGTTTTGCACTTGCAACATTCGGGTGATAACGTACATCGTAGTTCTCCGAATGTATGTTGGCTGACCTTCAATAACGGCCTTTGGAACCACCTAGAGCCATGGCATGGTTGCTTTTGAAAAAGCCACACTCGGAGGTTAAAAATATACATATACCTCCCAAATGTTTGAGATTCGGACGCTACGTTTATTCACTAACCTGCCAATTTTACCAATTGGACATATTCGGAATCCAAAAATAGTGCATAATCTCCCGAATGTAGTTCAACAATCAACAGTTTCATGTTTTTATCTTTCCCCAAAAGGCTGTCATCGATGAAATCATACAGATAACTAAAAAAGCATTCATAATACATAAAAGTAGTCATTCACAAACCATAAACGTAATGTAAGAACTTAAAATCCGATCCAAACCACATATTCCAACACAAACTATAACACACATCTAAGTTAAACCATTGGCATCTATTTCTTTCCTTTGACTTTACGACGACTATAGCGGGTTTGATGAAGACCTTCAGCTTCTTGATCTTCAGCACCTTCAGCTTCAGCTGTAGCGCTCGCTAAAGCTCTAGTTCTTTTAACACCCTTTGTTACTCGTTTCTTTACTATCTTTTGATCCCCAAACTGAGCTGCATAATCTTCATTATCAATGTTATCAATTAGGTCTCTGGCCTGTTTTACCTTCTCAACTGGCACGAGATGTCCACTCCTGACGCATGCAGTTAAAAACTTGGAAACACGCTTGAATCTATTCACTTGTTTTAATACATGACATAACGGTTATTACCTAAGATTTATAGCATAATTATTGAACGAAAATAAAATAAGAATACGCACCAGTCTATTGTAACCACTTGGCTTGTCTTTAATGATACAATTATAAGTTGCCGCCTCAGAAATAGACTTTGATTTCAGTTCACGGATAACAAAGAGATGGGATACCGAACGATACCAAGACATATATCCAGGAGCATTTTCATAACCTCTAGTGACAACTCGAAGACCAGGGTTGATAATGTAATCGGTCCTCTTATCCCAGTGTTCTGGTACGGATGGTGTACCTAAGTGAACTATCGTTAAAGTGTCACCACTAGAGGAGCATTCGTCCAACTCCAGACGTCATTGATCATCCTTGACATCTTCTATTGGTATTTGTTGGACATAATCGTTTTGCCGCATCACCCTTTATGGGTTGTACATCACATACCCTGTGGGGTGCCACAACGGTCCAAAATAAAGGAACAAGTCCGACCGACCGTTTATATGTCCATTAGCTCGGTCTTCCTTATATGGATCAAAGCATACATCTGAGGCCTTCATTTGATCCAAAACCTCCCTCATGCGAACCAACTACGGTTCCTTTGACCTAGAACGGTTGTATTGAAACATCCACCTTGTTCCTCTAGGAGTACCTTTGCGCCACTCAACTATCTCGGTCTCCAACTTTAGGATAGGGAAGTGCTCATAGATCCATGTTTGTATACATACAAAAACAAATATTAGGAAAGTGAATCTAACAATATTGTTCAAAATCGGAAGCCTAGGTATGTACATTTCTGCCGAATACAGAAATTCGGAAGAAATGTAACTAACTCTCCCACCGAATACGACATATTCGAAAGATAATCATATTTCTTTTCTACCAAATCTACATCAAATGTAACTCAGGAAACTCTAGTTTGAACTACATATAATCGGAAGGAATGTGAAATTTTGGTTCCCCGAATATAACATATTCGGATATATAAAAAAACATTAACCTACCGAATGAGAAACATTTGGACACATAAGAGTCTGAGTTTTTCACCGTATATAATCGGAAGCAAACACAAAACATGTACTTACGAATACTCGTTATTCGGAAGAAAAATAAAAAACTAAACCTACCGAATATGCAACATTTAGACACAGTATAGAGTGAAGTGTTCAACCTGAATAATCGCAAGCTAAGTTTAACGATAAATTCCCGAATATATCATATTTGGAAGTAAATGGAAAACGTATCCGATTTAATACTCACATTCGGGAGACCTAAAGATATGTATTCTGCCGAATATTCCTTATTTGGTAGATAAAAAAATCTTAGTTGTTAATCATATTTTCTACCGAATAAGCATAATTATTAATGGAGTAATAGAGATGATAAAAACCTGCAATAGAAACACGTTCCCTCCAATTTGGCTGGTTGCTAGCCTCGACGCCTTTCTCAACTCTTCCATCAAATATGCAAGGCATGCCGTGACCCAAGAGTAATCACCGACTTCATGGAGAGGATCAAGAAGTTGTACAAGGTTGGCGTCAATACGGTTTCCAGTAGTATTGGGGAAAATGACACATCCCAATACACAAAGGAGATTGGCGGTGGCCGCTTGGTTCACTTGCTTATCGGTTAACGTTCCCTTCTTTTCTTTGTCCAAAGTGCCTCGGTACATACTCATCAATTGGTTAATGTTGATCTGTCTTGTTTTGTAAGATGTATGCCTCATGAACTCAGCTGTTGTTGTCTCCTCATCCCAATCTAAACATTTTTTAGTTAGAACATAAAGTTGTGTCCAGCTTAACTGCTTTGTGTAGTTTAACTTAACAGATGTGCCTTGGACAGGGAGGTTAAGAATCTGCACAACATCATCCGGAGTAATCGTCATTTCCCGAAAAGGAATGTGGAAGGTGTCGGTCTCATGATACAATCTCTCAACAAACGCAGATATATCCACACGGTCATGTTCCAACAAAGAGTTCTCGATAGCAGGATACAACCCCGAGTTGTCTATAATCTTCTTGAACCTTTCACATTCACCGGATAAAGGCCATTCCAACATTTTCTTTTGTGGGGCGGTGGGTTTGAGCATACGAACAACATCTTGATGAAACTATTAAAAACACGACAAATGTTTAGAGTAAATATTACGATAGAACAGAAAGACAATACGATAAAAAGAAAAAAGATACGATTATTATTACCTCGGTTTCGTATATATCTTTGGCCCAGGAGTCTTTGTATCCAAATAACAATCTTCCTCCATCCTCCGGTAGCCCAAGGATTACGCCTTTAGGAATATATTGCACCTTCAAGTGGTCATGGACAAGATGTGATGCTTTCTTAGCAATATCCTTCTTTTTACCTTGTACACCTTTTTTGCCTTTCTTGGTACCACTAGGTTCTCCTCCTTCTTGGGTGCTACTTGGTTGTCCTTCTGCTTGTACTACTGGAACAATTTCATCTTGTGGTTGTGTAGCACTTGCTCCTTGAGTGCCTTGTGGAGCACTTGCTTGTGGAGTGCTTGCATCTTGAGTGCCTTGAGTTCCTTCTTGAGCACTTGTATTTTGAACTTGTAATGCGACATGTGGAGCTCCAGTTTCTTGAACTTTTTCAGTGCCTTGTGTTGTACTTGGATCCACGACTTGATGAGTGTCTTGTTGACCACTTGGTTCTACACCTTTATCTTGAGCACTTGAAGTTTCCTTAGCACTCCTTTCTCTCCTAGCACTAGCCGTAACTTTCTTTGTTCCTTTTACACGAGCCCCTAGGTCAGGTTGCTTAGCTCGACTTTGCCTAAACAACAAAATAAAGAACAATAGTTTTAAAAAATACACAATCGGAATACAAAGTAAAATATAATAACCGAATGTAAACATTCGGAAGCAAAAACAAAATCATGGTCTTCGAATACACAACATTCGGACGGTAAAACATAATATTATCTACCGAATATGCATCAATTGAAGTTCAGGAAACTCAAAAGTTTATAGCCTATATAATCGGACGTAAATAATTATATTTTCAACCGAATACACTATGGCCCCAAAATGTTTTCAGTTTGAAGAGTTTACATTCGGAAGTATATCACATAAGATAACCTTCCGAATATACACCGGCCCCAAAATGGGATTTTGCCAAAATCACCATTTGGACTATTTATCATATCAAAGGATACATTCGGTGGTAACATAATCTCCGAATACTATGCCTCTACATCAAGACATTCGGGAGTAAAAATAAATCTTAACTTCCGAATAAACCAAACAAAAGTTACAGGAAGAAATGGTTCATGACATTCGGGAGTATACCTAAACAACTATCTCCCGAATACTCTCGATGTTCTTCAGAATTGAAGAACACGACTACATTCGGAAGTCTACAAAACATGCATATCTCCCGAATAAGGTTAAAATCAGAAAACCCTAGATTTTTTTTTTTAGCGATTCGTCGAATTGAAGCGACATAAACCCAAAAATTGTTAGAAGCTTACCTAATTGGAGCCATCTGAAGTTGCCGGAGTGTTTGACTTTCAGATTCGCCGCCATCAACTACTCCAACCGCCGCAACTCCTTCGCCATCGTCGTCGCGTTCTTCGTCACCAACAATCTCTTTATTTCTTGCTAAAATTCTAATTTTTGGATCGATACCGCGAGGAACGTTTTTAGTTCTAGGTCCTATGGGTTTATCTTTTGTAGACATCGTTGAAAAAAAGAATCGACGATGTTTTGATTTTACGATTCACGACGACGATGAGATGAATTGAAGAACGAGGGGAAAAAAATATTCTCCACAATCGGGAGTGAAGGGGAAGAGTAGAAGAAGAAGAGTTCAAATGGGTTGAAAGGAATTTGATTTGGTTTTTATTTTCTTTTTACTGCAAGGGCATTTAGGTAACTTCAATGTGCTATAGGGTATCCCTTAACTAGTGCCCTTGGCTGGGTTAATTGTTGGCCCCTAAATTCTTTTCAGTGGCCCCTAAAAATGCCAGGTATTTTAACTTGTATTTATATTTGTAGCATTTAAATTAAGAGGGAGGATCCATGGACACTCTTAGATGGACAAGGTCAGACAAGATTTACGCCATGTTCTCCGCAAAACCCAAATGACGATGAATTTAAGTGTAATATCTTGATGATATGTTCCTCTTATAAAACTCTACATTCCTACAAAAAATGAACACAATTCGAGATGTATAAAACGACCATCTACCCCTTTGAATATCAGCCGTTCAAATTTAACGGTTGAAATTAAGATTGGTAGATGGTGAGGTTTGCTATCTCGAATTACGTTCATTTTTGTGGGAATGTAGAGTCTTATAAGAGGTACATTTTATCAAAATATTACACGTCATTGTCGTTTGGGTTTTGCGGAGAAAATGGCGCAAATCTTGTCTAACCTTGTCCATCTAAGAGTGTCCATGGATCTTACCTCATTAATGAATGTAGTTGTAGGAGCAAAATATCGCGACATCAATACTTCGCGAGAGTAATAAATGACTACATTGCGAAGGCGTCGCATGGAAGTAATATAAATGACGCAATGGATGACAACAGCCAAAACATGAGAAAAGTGTGAAGACTTGGCGAGATTTAGGAGTGTCGCAAAGAAGAATGTTTATAACACTCGCGACACTTCGTGAGTTATCCCCGAAAATAAAGGATAGCTTAGCTGTCATCCACTGTGTATTACCCTATATAAAGGGTTGAGTTAGTCTGTTGAGGGAGAGTTCTTTTTTAATTGTTAAGCAAGTCATTAGGAGAGAGAAAATCTAGAGTGATTGTAATTTCTTTAACTCTGTTTGATCTATCCTTGTAAACATTTCAAGAAGATAATCAATGAAAATATATAGTTATTCATCTTCAAATGGATTAGTAAAGTAAATTCTTGTGAGGGGTGTATTGTGGGATTTCCTGCAACTACATATGCGCTAGAAACAGGGAATGAGTAGAAGATCAACCTTGTGAATTGGAAGAATCAGGAGTAACAAGAAAGAAATTTCGAATAACTTTCAACAATTTACTAAAATTGAGAAATGGCTAGAAGAAGGAATGCATCAGAACAACCAACAATTGTAAGGAGAAGCGGGAGATTAGCTGGAGAAAGGAGAAATGAAGTAGGTGAACCATCAAGAATAAACGCAAGAGAAGAAGATCAAATTCAACCACCAATTCAACCAGCGCCGAATAGAGTAATAGACTATGATAGAGTGAGCGTGCATACATGGAGATCAGATTCTATGGAAGAAAGAGAAGAAGTGCAACAATTGATGAATAATGGACAAGAGGAGAGAAATCGAGAAGAAATTGGAGAAACAGCTCATAGAAATGAAGAAATCGCAGCATTAGAAACGTTGAGACAAACAATACACGAAGAAAGGCGATTAGAAGCGGAAGAACGCGCAAATTTAACAAGGCAAAACCATGAGTTAAGAATGGAAAATATAAGGTTGCAGAATAGGAGGTCGAGAAGTAACACCAGATCAAGATCAGGATCGATTAGAGATGATATGAGGAGAATATCACCTGTCGAAAATGTTAATGAAGAGAATCTAGGAAGAGAGCCAAATCTCGATGAAGGATGCTGCGAAAGAAGGGAAGTAGTGTGTATTCCACGCCCTGAGATTTTACAGAATGACCAAAATAATGAAAATCAAGGAAATAGACAGCAGAATAGTCCAATGGGTGAAGAAAATCAGGAAGAAGGAAGAAGAATACTGCACGGGAGAGAAACGCAGAGGAGACAAAAGGAGATTGAAGATGACATCGAAAAGCATTATATTGAACAAGCGCGTCTAGCTCGCGAAAGGGAAAGGTTAAGAGTAGAAATGGAAGAACGGGAATTAGAGGAAGCAATTCGGCAGAATAATCATGACAATCGAGAAAGAAGGCGCGAGCAAAATCGCAACAATGGAAATATCAATGAAGAGTATGAAAGAATACAAAGGAGAGCTGATAGACAACCAAGAAGAGAAAACGATGAATACAATGGTGTGCGAATTCAAGAACGAGATGGAGTAGAAAGTCGCAGAGAAAGAAGAGAAGAAAATGTTGAACAAGAAAATCAAGGTAGACATGAACGCAGAAGGAGAGAGGCATAGCTAAAACACCCGATAAATTCGAACCCGATGTAAATGAACAAATTTTAAGAGAGTTGGCAGAGATGAGAGGAATGTTGAACAATAGAAGAGGAGGAGGAATGAGACAATTGGATGAGGCAATTGAAGAAGCCGCAAAAACCCCTTTACACTAGAGGTGCAGTTGGGAGGAATACCTCCAAAGTGCAATTTACCCGCATTAACCAAAGCATTTTTGATGGAACAACTTGCGCAATACAACACATCAAAGCGTATGTAAGATGTATGTTATGTTGGGAAAATCATGACGCTATATTGTGCAAATATTTCGCATCAAGTTTAACAGAGAAGCACTCGAAATGGTTTGAGGGTTTACCAAGAAATACCATCACGTCATTCAATCATTTACAAGCTATATTTTTAGGGGCATACATAAGTAACAACTCCTCGCGACCAGGAATTGAAGATGTATTTGGGCTGAAACAAAGAGTTGGCGAAAGTTTAAAACACTTAACTGTGAGATGGAAGACGATGTGTAGCGAGATGGCTGGACGAGTGGATGAAAGATATCTCATTTTATCATTCATAAACGCTATGTTCGCAACCAATTTGTTATATATTCAAATCTTTAGAGTTAAGAATACAATTACAATGACTGAGTTGCGAGAACTTCAGGAGGAATATATTGCTTTAGAGGAAAGGCAAAACGAGATGGAATCATATCCGATTGCGAATACAAATTCAAACGTCGCGAATGCAAGTTTATTACCCAAACTGATAAACACGGTGGCGAGCACTTCGCAAGGTCAACAAGAAAGGACAATAGATGATGGACAGCCAAAGATAGTAGCTATGGGAAGCCGTGATCAAGAAGAATTTGAGAGAGAAAGGAATTACTACAATCGTGGCGGCAATAACAAAATTCAAAGACTTGATCAACCGCAAGAAGCTTATGGAAGTCAAAGGCAGAATTATCATGGAGGTCAGCGACGTCACAGAGTAGTATGGGAAGAAATCAAAATGCCACCATTAAATGCTAGCGTTGAAAAAATATGGGAAGCTATACTCTTGATGGAAAACATACCTGCACCATGGAACATGGGGAATGAGCCACCACCAAGTGATAGAAGTCACGAGTTCATTCTTACCACCGCTTTCATGGACACTTGACAAATGACTCGCAGAACATAAAAAGAATCATCCTCAGAATGATTGACCAAGGAAAGCTGAGTCATTTTCTAAAAGGTGAAGAGAAGGTTCAACCGTTACTACCACCGCCAGAAATGCACAGAACAAACTCAACAAAGGGGAAAGAAACATTCGTAATAGAAGTTGGAAAGAAAGCTAAGAATTTGTTTTTAAAGCTAAAAATTAGTTTTGTTTTGTTTTGGCGAAACAAGTACATGAATAAAACGGATAAAAGTGAACAATCGCGAGATAAAGATGAGCAATTGCGGCATTTTAAAATATTGGTTCTCATGACATTCTCTTCTTCGCAGAGAAGACATGAGAAGAGGCAAGATGTAGGAGCAGAATATCGCGACATCAATACTTCGCGAGAGTAATAAATGACTACATTGCGAAGGCGTCGCAGGGAAGTAATATAAATGACGCAATGGATGACGACAACCAAAACATGAGAAAAGTGTGAAGACTTGGCGAGATTTAGGAGTGTCGCAAAGAAGAATGTTTATAACACTCGCGATACTTCGCGAGTTATCCCCGAAAATAAAGGACAGCTTAGCTGTCATCCACTGTGTATTACCCTATATAAAGGGTTGAGTTAGTCTGTTGAGGGAGAGTTCTTTTTGAATTGTTAAGCAAGTCATTAGGAGAGAAAATCTAGAGTGATTGTAATTTCTTTAACTCTGTTTGATCTATCCTTGTAAACATTTCAAGAAGATAATCAATGAAAATATATAGTTATTCATCTTCAAATGGATTAGTAAAGTAAATTCTTGTGAGGGGTGTATTGTGGAATCAGAGAAAACACTAGACAATTGCGCCATAGCAGAAGTAGTCGAGTGATTCTCTTTCGCGGAGGAAGTACCAACCTCATTTTCGTCCTCATCAAAACTCTCATTGGTTTGAGAACTACAATGAGAAGAGGGATGGGTTTTCCGTTTTTTAGAAAGCGGAGCAGAAGATTTGTCCTTGCGAAAAGTGATTTTATCCTCGCCTTTAACCTTCGCAGCTTCAGCTTCTTCAACGTCAACCTTCGCATACGCATGAAGATAAGAAACAGAGGCAACAATATTGTTTAAAATAACAAAATAAAATGTTTCTTACTTCATCCGTGAGCGATCGGAGTATCGCCAGGGTACTCGCCTTTGGATCTTCTTTATACTTCTTTCTCAGTCTGGCAATCTAAATTTTTTTGAAAGTTTAATAAGTAAAAAAGGAAGAAAATGTCGCAAAGTGAAATTGAAAAAGGAAATATACCTCTATTGCCTTCTCAGGCCACTTAAACTCCCAAGGATGATAATTCGCGAGGTGTGCAGGGAGAACATGTGAACATGTAAGGTCCATTCAAAAATAAAGGAACAACCCACCATTTCTCATCTTTGGAATGACGAGGAGTACTATTGTTGCCCGAATGCCAATCAATATCTTGCATAAGCAGCTTGTCATCGGAAATATTATCTTTTCTCTTCAACCGAGCGCCCCAGCGAGATTTATCGTTTCTCATGTTTATTACTTTATAATTTTCAAAGAAGTTTTCCACGGTATACTTCTCAGCGACTATTTCTAAGTTTGCGAACCTAGGATCCTTGACATCATCGGAATATAAAGATCCTTTACCAGCGCCACGGTTGGCAAATTCAAGCATCAGACGAATGCAATCGCCACTCATTTGATAAATAGCTCGCGAGAATTTCTCATGAGCAAGAATTTCATAGAATAATGGTATCTCGGGATTGTATAAAGGAATGGGAAGGCCTGAGAGGAGTTGACCTAGCGAGACTATGATTTTCTGATCATCACATTGATGATCAGAAAACAGTTTTGCAGAGAGAATAGACGAAGATTTTTGATCAGGAATGGTTGATAAAGTGAAACCTTTCTCTTGCAATTTCTTTTGAGTTTCTTCAAAAAGGGGTTTATATGTACGACCAAGTGAAGCCATTGATATAGTATGGGAATGAATGGAGAATTGAAGATTGAGAGAATTGAAGGAGAGGATTACAGTAGCAGAAGCGCAAATTGCGGAGGAAGAAAGTTAAAGGAAAGTTGCAGAGGGAAAATAAAAGAGAAAAAGAGAAGGGTAAGAAAACTATATATAGAGAAGAGGGTCCTCGAGAAAACAAATGCATTTAATGCGAGATGGGACGTGAATGGTCAAGAATAAGTGGTTAAAAGAGACGTGTCAAGAAAAGAGTGGAAGAAGAAACACCTGTAATAAATTCCGTACATGAATAAAACGGATAAAAGTGAACAATCGCGAGATAAAGATGAGCAATTGCGGCATTTTAAAATATTGGTTCTCATGACATTCTCTTCTTCGCAGAGAAGACATGAGAAGAGGCAAGATGTAGGAGCAGAATATCGCGACATCAATACTTCATGAGAGTAATAAACGACTACATTGCGAAGGCGTCATAGGAATTAATATAAATGACGCAATGGATGACGACAGCCAAAACATGAGAAAAGTGTGAAGACTTGGCGAGATTTAGGAGTGTCGCAAAGAAGAATGTTTATAACACTCGCGACACTTCGCGAGTTATCCCCGAAAATAAAGGACAGCTTAGCTGTCATCCACTGTGTATTACCCTATATAAAGGGTTGAGTTAGTCTGTTGAGGGAGAGTTCTTTTTAATTGTTAAGCAAGTCATTAGAGAGAGAAAATCTAGAGTGATTGTAATTTCTTTAACTCTGTTTGATCTATCCTTGTAAACATTTCAAGAAGATAATCAATGAAAATATATAGTTATTCATCTTCAAATGGATTAGTAAAGTAAATTCTTGTGAGGGGTGTATTGTGGGATTTCCTGCAACTACAGTAGTATAAATCCTTAAATATAGTAATAAGATTTTTTTTTATAGTAATAAGATAATAAATATTAAAAAGAATCATCATAATTTGTACTTATCCCACGTAAGTTTGGAATCCCAGTGTCGAATCCATGCCATATAATTTTTGAAATAATAAATTTTTGCTTCAGAAGCTTAAAAAAGAACACCAAATTGGGGGATAAATGGATTAATCGGGGGATATATGCCGGCATGGTTTTTTGATGCTGCTGGCATGGTCGATGGATTACCGGCATTGAAAAACCATGCCGGCACATATCCCCCAGTTAATCCATGTATCCCTAATTTGGTCCTCTTAAAAAATCAGTTGGGCTTGGTTGAGATTCAGTAAAAAATGGTTGACTAACACGAACAAGAGGGGAAACGAGTGAACCACACGATCCGACTCGATTTCCACTTTGGTGGCATGAGTCGCACGAATCTAAAAACATTATGATTGAGCATTTGTATGAGTTAGAGTTTTTATTTTTTTATAAAAAAAATATTAATACATTAAAAAGGAGCTTCATGAATAATTACAAAAAGCCAGTGACGAATGGATAAAAGGAGAGGGTATCAAATACATCACCAACTTTTTGCTCGGAAACCCGTATGATCCAACTTGTCACAATCAGTAGTACATATCAACAGTAAAGATCTGATACCTGATACGTAGACGAGTTTACTTGGACGATCTCAAAAATCAGGATCCAAGAAACAACCGAGTATATCCGAATTTTATCCTGATTGAATTCCAACGAGAGAAAGTCTTGTGATTTATATTTCAAGATACGAATTCTCAAGAGTAAATCTTGTTGGTTCAACACAGTCTTTTAGGTTTAAAAACTGTCTAGGTTGTTTGACTCACTACTTGTGATATTTTTATTATAAATATAAACAATATAATGCGTAAAATAAATAATACAAGACAACATAAGTTTTGTTAACCATGAAAACTACAATGTGCAGGAAAATTCTGGGACCTAGTATAGAACTCGAACACCACAATGTATTAAGCTGGTACCGACACTAGCATATTATCTGACTTTGGATTGGAATATAGTTGAGACTGAATTGATCCTACGAGCAATTCATTTCAGTTTTACTTTTTTTATATCTCTTGGATCTCACAAGACCCTACGCTAAATGATTCATGTAGTTGACGTCCTTTACAAACTTAGGAGTTGCGTGACGCGTGTCGTAAGTGCAATAAATTACTTAAGATATTTACTAATTAATTAGTAATATAGCGGTAGCAAGGATCATTCCCACAGATAGCTGTGTAATTGATATGTTATTTGCATCAGTAAAATAACAGTAAATATTAAAGAAGAGGAGTTGTTTGATTAAAGTAAACAAAAAGATAATAAGAAAGGAAAGAGATGATCAAGGAATCCTTCCCCATTACCAATCGTAACCTAAGTTAGTATACTTATCTATCTTCCATCATAATCATTCATCACTAACCGTAGAATTAATAACAACTAGATCAGTGTTATCTTTAAAACTCCTTCTATCACTGGATAAGGAAGTACTCGACTACCATATTTTATCCAACCGAACCACCAAGTGGTAGATCACTTAAGGTGTAACCCAATCGAACACTTTAAGCTTTGAGAATTTAGGATCCCAGTAGTTAAACTCTTAGATCAAGGTTCACTTTCTGATGTTATCTTCACTCGTAATTGCTTCACAAAATCCCTCTGCAAGATCTCACAATTTCTACTTGTGTAAAGAGTTGTTTGACTATTACTTATCTCCTAACTTCTACTAGCAATAGAACAATCAGTAGATCAATATAGTATGCATTCCAAATCAATCTAATAATCACTAATAAATATTAGATATGGTAAAGACAAACGATAATGATAAAAACTCCAAACAAACTTATATAACTAATAAATATTTACGTCTAGAACATTGAATTCATCCTTAATCAACAAAGGTTCAGCTACACATAATTGCAAGAAGAATGGGTTCCCCCCAAAGGGGTAAACCCTTGGTTTAGATGTAGGATTGTAGTATGAGAGGTAGAATTGTGTTTTCAAGGTGTGGAAGATGTTGGATGTCTTCTTAATGTCTTGAGGGTCTTCTTATATAGTGCTCACGTAGTCTAGGTTTAGAATCTTTAGGGACCTCGTTTTTCTTGATTTAGAAGCCCAAACTCGTGCCTAGCACCTTAGTTACGATTGGCTTCAAACCAGCCCTAACTCCGACAAGAAAATTGTGTCGAAACTCCCAGAGTTACGGATGAAGCCCTATGATGTGTATTAAGAGAGTTCTAATTCATTTTCAATAATAATTCCTCTTTGTCCTATTTTCTTGCTTATTAATGATAATAATTCTTTTCATATGTCCTTGTGCTTCAATCAAAGGTTTTATGTTCTTATTTTAGAGACCAACACCTTTAAGTGAAATGAATTATTAGTATTTTGAGAAATTTAATTGAGCATAACGTTATATCTTTAGAGGCGTACATATTGGTCATAAATCATCTCGAGCAATTTTGTGAAGAATTTTATAGAGAATTGGTTTAATAATCTAGTATACATAATAGTGGTGAAATTCTAAGCCTTGGTTTTTTCTTATCTTCTTATGTTATTACCTTTACGTATTATTGATCTTTTAATTATTCATTTTAGCATTTTATTTAATTAGAAATTAAAAGTAACAGTAGTTAGTCCCAGTGGAACGACCCGTGCTTGCATACTATCCAATTGATAGTCGTGCACTTGCAGTACTCATTTAAAATCACATTAATATTCGGATATATGCTTTTTATATCCCATAGAATAATCATATATGTTGTTATTTTAGTAAAGTATATATGTTATACTGGCTAATATTGGTTGTTAACCAAGAGGCATTTAGGTACATATGTGATGAGTGCCAAATACTGCATATTTCTACACCTTTTTATTGGCTCTTAACTCATCTTTTGCGCTTTAAAATCATATATTATCCCAAATTTTGTATTTTCATTGTTTTCAAAAATAAATACTTTTACTAAATAAATTTATTTTCTTAGGTACTAAATAAAGCTTGGATGGATGGAGAAGCCAAAAGAGCAGAGTATTGGTGACAACGAAAGAGAGACGACAAAGCTCCCGCTAGAAGGCAGTAAAGAATGTTGTTTGCACCTCATCCGTAAGTGAAGAATGTTGTTTGCAAGACCCAAAACTAGGTGTGGGGTTGAGATATTAGCTTTGAAGAAGGTATGGGCCTAGAAGAAGATCTCTAAAGAGATAAAACCCAAGATCTGAGACCCAAACCCGTTTCTGCCCTGAGCCGTCAGATTTGATATAACTGCTAAGCATCCAACGACATCTCCAATAGATTCATCAAATCTTGATGTATCTGCATAACACCCGAGCACCTTCTATTCTTCCCTACTCAAGCAGAAACCAAACACACCTTCATGTCGTTTTGATCCTCTCTTCGGACCCTACAAAACGATCACTTCACCTCTCCCTCCATCACTTCCATCCCCGAACATCTCTGAGGTTAGCCGCCCTCTCAGCCTCCATCAATCAAAATCCTAGTCTCTGTCTATCTCCATCGTAGCTTCTTCTCCAAAACAGTAACCCTAGAAGCTAGGGTTGAGAGAGATAAGGATAGGGTTATCTTCATAGATGTAGAACATCAAATCAAATAGTTGCAGAGTTGAATTGCAGAGGGGGTTTGTCAGAAAACGCGTTTTGGGTGAGTGAGTGTTCTCTTATTATCGAATTCTAGTGTCTGAGAAGAAATTTGGGGTATAAATAGGGTATATTGTAATTTGTGTAATCATCCAACTTTATCTGGATCAACTGCTTAGTAATATAATTTTGTTTTAATCATCTTCATCATGTTCTAATTCACTTTGTTAGGGTTAGATGAAGCCCTAGCCTGCTACTGTGTTATTCATACCATTTGTGTTATTCTTGAATGTTCAACCTATTTAGGATAAAATTAATCTTAGTATGTCAACATTTTACTCTCACAGTGTATGCCATGTATCCATTGTAGTTAGACTTCTACTATGTTGATTATACTGCAACTCATGCTAATCCAGACTGTTATTGATCCTTAGATTAGTTGTGCTTTAACTAGACAGTTAATGCTTTGGAGAGATACATTAGTTGCGATTAAACTATCCATCGGAGAAACACCTTAGATACAAGGTAAACTTGAATCTGTTATAAGTACAAGAATAATGCTATCAGTTGAATACATAGTGTAGGTTAGTGGTGGATTTGACTGCCCTAGTATCATCCTTATCATTGCTTTGCATTCTGTTTTGCTATTCCAGTCACTACCAACCTCTCAGTCGTATCGACAAAACAAAACCCTTTTGTGCTACTCTTGTTTGAATCATTTGTAGTAAGACTTTGGCTTCGACTTACACCCACCTTGACCCTGAGGATCGACCTGTGATTGCCTTGTGTTACATTAAGACACTGTACACTTGCAGTTATCATTGTAGGCTTGTTTATAGACCTACCAAGTTTTTGGCGCCACCGCCGGGGAGGTTTCTATCTTTACTTTTATTGGTTTCAGTTAATATTGTAAATATGTGTTAGATTTTCTTTTGTTTTTTCTCGTTATTTTTAGCATATTAGCTATAGTAGTTCTTGTAGTTTTTCTTTTAACTTCAACCATTCGGTTTACTTGCATTCTCATACCAAAGATCATTATCTTAGCAAAATAATCTTATCCCCGTATTTTATTTAGCATATTAGGTCTTTTGTAGTTGTTCAGCTTTAAGTCCAATATCATCTCGTAAAGTTGTTGTAGGATTTTAGTTTACTTAAAATTGCCTCGTCATCGTTTAACTTAGTTATTTCAACCATTTGTGTATATAATCTTCACCTCATATCTTTAGTGTTTGTTGTAGTTGCTAATTGTGTTTCAGTTAAACACCTGCATCATATTCTTGTAAGTTTCCTGAGCATAATTGTTAGTTTTTATTTTGTTACTATAATCTGTAGCCTGTTGTTGTAGCAGTAACTTAGTTCTGTAGTATATTAGCTGTAGTAACTGTAGTTTTTATCATTTCATTGTCATTCGCATAACTGCATCTGTAGGTTGTATATATATTTGTTTAAATTTTAGTCATTGGTATAACTTAGTATAATCCATTTGTTATATATCTTGCATTTTGTTCTCTTTAGAGCCGCTTGTCATTTCAATCTGTAGTTATAGCACATATTTGTAATATAATCCATTTATTTATAGTCTGAAACCATGTGTTAGTTTTAGCTAATAATCTGAATCTATAGCTTGCATTTTTTCTTAGCTTTTTGGTAACTACTGTTATATCTTTTCCTATTTGTTAAAATTAGTTTTACTCGATCTCAGTATAGCTAGTTGCATCATGTAGCTTAGATTGTAAATCCATTAGTTTGTTCGTTGTTAGACCATAACTGTAATTGTTCATCATTGTGCATCATCACATCGCATCTAGCCTTGTAGTATAACTTGTTCCACTTCAAGCTTTCTGATATTATCATCTGTAACTGTAGTTGTAATTTTAAAATTTCAATCACTCTCATAAACTGTATCTCAACATATTAGACAGTAACATTACATTTCATTCTGTAGTAATCATAAACTGTTCTCTCATAAGAGCATCATTTAGCTATACTTTACATTCAGTTACCATTTACATAATCCTGCAACTGTATAAAGTAGTTCATTGTCACTATCACCCTGTATAATTTTCCATCCCAGCATTCTGCATAGCATCTCTGTTCTATTTACATTTGCAGCTTGTCCATAGTTTTTGTTTCATTCTGTCTTGTTCAAAGTTTTCAACTGGACAAAGCTCAGTTCTCAGTTAATCCATCAGTGTAGTTCACAGCATATGTCCTACAACTCTAGTTATTAACTATCAGTGATAAACAACTACTTTTCGTGTTTATTTGTTCTAGCTGCACAATTAATTCTGAGAACTGATAACTTCTTTTGAGTAAACCAAAATTTTTCAGTGAAGTTGTTGCAAAAGCCAAGGAAAATGGAGAAAAAGGAGCAGAACAACCTGTTTATCGTGCTTAAACCCGGTTTATGCCAACGGCATCACTCTTCAACCCTAGTTGTGTTTGTTCAAAGTGCGAATGGTATACCATGCTTTAAGTGCTCATTAATAATTGTCGAACTCGGTATCCATAAGTTTGATTCTGTGATATCTGAGTGAACTGTTTGCTTGCTATCCGCCGGTCAATCTCTGAACTTTTGATGATTCTGTCTTGAATGATTTGTCGTACTCACTAGGTAAACTAGTTGTCTGACTGAAAAGTTTCCATAACCCTGTGAAGTTGAACAACATGTTTACATGATTGAATCTGTTATTTCGATGTGCATCTATATTCTCGGCAAAACTCATGTCTGTGTGCATTCGGCCCTGAATCTGATTGTCACACGTCCTTCGTTCAACTCAACTATGAAAATTCTAGCTTGGAATGTTCAAGGCCTGGCCAAAAAATTTACTAAAGACCAACTCTTTCTTCTTGTTAAAAAACAATCTCCAGATTCTCATTTCTCTCTGAGACTAAAATTGATTGTGATAGGATGAGAGTTTTTGCTAATTCTTTGAACTATTGTAACCATGTTTGTATTGATAAAGTAGGTCTTGCTGGTGGTTTGATTCTTATGATGTTCAAGATGCTTCTAATAATATGATTCATATAGTTATTAGGATTGACCCTAGTAAACCAGAGGTCCTAATTACTTTCATGTATGGTTCCACCTATTTTGATTAAAAAAAAGGAGCAATGGGACTATTTATTAAAAATTAGTGAAAATATAATGCAACCATGTATAGTGATAGGTGATCTTAACTTCCATATTCAAGATTTGCATAATAACTCTGATTATTCTGTTGAGGATAAATATGTACAAGAATAGATGAACATTTGTGGTCTCATGGATATTGGCTATCTTGGTGGAAACTTTACCCGGGTCTAGTAACAAATATGGAACTGGTATAAGAAAATCTAGAATAGATATGGCCATAGGTAACGCTTAATGGTGTATGAATTTCCCTACTGCCTAAATTGTCTCATTTAGTTCAAGTCGGTTTCGATCCTTTGTCCAATTCATTTATCTCTATTGAGATGGATAATACTAAAACTTGGAGACCTTTTAAATTCTTTGCTATGTGGATGAAACATTTTGCTTGAAAGAATCAATTACAAGTTGCTTGGAATAATGATATTCATGGTTCTCCTGCTTTTAAACTTATTACTAAACAACAACATACTGGACAGAGACTTTCTCACTGGAATAGAATTGAGTTTGGAGATATTGATAGGAATATCAATAATCTACAAACTCAACTTGAAGAAGCTCAGAAGGCTCCAATCACTGAATCTCAGCATGATAGGATAGTTAGTATCACTAAGAATCTGGACAATTGGTTTGATATTAAAACTGAATTTTATAGGAAAAAATCTGGTGATAAATTTATCACAAAAAAGGATAATAATACTAAATATTTTTATACTAAGGCTAATAGGAGAATGTTTAGGAAAAATATAAACTATTTGTGTGATGCTAATGGTTTCTGATATGATAATAGGGATGACATTGCAAATTTGTTTAGGAAAAATATAAACTATTTGTTTATCTGTTGATACTTTTGACATTCTACCAACAATTATTTCTGACAAGAATAATCTTGATATCACTAGAGTCCCTGATGAGGTGTCGAATTCGCAAAAATAATTTCCTTACTTCTCTTACACTAACTAGTAGTACAATGACAAGGTGTTGTTCCTAAGGGAGAGTTGAGCTAAAGTTGTTGATTCAATTTCGAATAATGCAAAACAAATAAAGCAAACGATGAGGATGAGAATGATCAAAGACTCTTTCTCGGTCACAAAACGTGAATCTAATTAATATAGCTATGTTTCTGCAAAGTATCCATTACTAATAACCCTAGAATATTTAGTACGCTCAAATACTCCGCAATCTCAAATTCACTAGGATTACGTAAGCGCTCGACTACCGGATTCTACTTGCCAAGTTTCCTAGAAGTACGCTCTCTAGGTGTGACTTAAACAAATGCATTAAGTTCTTTGAGATAGGTTATTCCTAGTGACAAATACATAGGCTCGATTCATCTACTAGTGTCAATCTCTACACACGAATATTTAACAAAATCCCATCATCAATATCCACGTATCGCTACTTGTATCAAGATTCTCTAGACAATTACGGGTCGAAGAGGTCTCAACTAGCATTAGAATCATCCATAAACCAATTTAATTTACAACTTAAACGATTCAAGAATAATTTATAAACACTTTTGGCACGGTAGAGAATAAGCAATAACGAGATAAATTGCAAGAAAGCAGGCAGTTTAAATATCAAATTGAATTCAAGTTCGGGCGTCGAAATCGTCACTAATCAGGATGCTTAGCTACTGGAGTTCATGATATACAAAGCAAAATATAATACTAAACAAGCAAACCAACGCAGCAGAAGGTGGAGTGAATGATGTATGGCTTGGTGGTAAATCGTGGAGTTGTTATTGCCGCTGGTGTTGGTCGTGAACTCAGGCCCGTGCAGTGCTCCGATGGTGGCTGTATTGCTTCTCAAAGCCTGGTACTGGATGAACTTGATGGTATGATATTAGTAGACTGCAGTGATGTAGCGGTGGTAATGGTGATAGTCTGTAGATGGTTGTGACGGAGGATGGAAGGTGAACTGCAATCGCCGTATATGTATGAGTGCGGTGGTGGTATGCAGTGAATGCGAGATGGTATGATGTGAACCGATAGGTGAATATGCAGTGGTAATGGGGATGATGGTAGTTCAGCCGAGCAAAAGCTCGCCTGGAACTAGGGTTGGCAGAGAAGGGGTATGCAATCTCACAGCCGTAACTTAGGTCTTCTTATATATCTTCTTTTCTTGCTCTGAACTTCATCCTACTTGTAGCCCAAGCTTTCCTTATCAAAACCATTCCAAATCGCAACCATTCATCAATTAAAGCAGTGACAAAACTTCACATCTTTAGCTGGATTCTCGCTTCTATTTCAATCTTGTTTTCTCGGATAACAGCATTACCCCAAACCCATAATAATTCGTAGCCAACCCCCGTTTCTGTAGTGGATTCGAGTCCCGGTCTTAATCTTTGCCAAACAACCCTCGTATGGAGACTCTTCCCTATTTTGTTAGCCACAACAAAGCCTAACTCAAACAAGTTTCTTGTAACTTGTATAAAACTTGAGTTCACAGCCAAGACAACCTCATGTACCGCCAAAACCCATTTCATTCTTCCTGTTCTTTGAAAATCCATTGTAACCCCTTATATGAACATCCATGGTTAGTCGACGACAGACTTGGCAAGGGATCAGTGACAAAACTTGATGGCCAGAATGGCTCAGGCCTTCTACCAAACACTTGGTGTACGTGTAGCAAACTGGCCATGGCTAGGTACTTGTTGTAAATTGGAGATTGCACAACTCCTTCCCTGCGAAAATATACATTCAACACACACATTTGATAGATCCTAATCAGAACTCAATGTCTCTTCTTTATCTTCTCAAAACATCACAGATTTTTAATGGCAGTAAAACAAGCTCAGAGCTTCTCCAAAACTCTAACCACTTCGCCTTCATTAACGAATTCAGCTCATACCCAAAATTTCCAAGAAAAATCATTTCCAAATTAAATCCAATTCAACCCCAAACTTGAGCTCGAAACCACCAGATTACATACACTTCTCCTTGTTCTTGTTGCTGTCGACATGCTCTATAAACTCCACACAATCGTTCATGAAATCAAGGCTATGAACATTTGGTTTTATTCCTGTTTTTTGGCATCTCAAATCTGTTCAATACCACCATAAATGTGTGCCTAAACCCCCTGTAAACTCCATACATCTACCCTGCCAGAAACCATCGATTCAACAACTCAATTTCCTCCTTTATGCGAACTTAAACCATTGTACCTAAAGAGAAATAAAAACAAACGTAATATACAAAAATACAAGAAAGTAAAAAGAAAAGCATGAGAAATTGTTATCAAATTTGGGTGTTTTAGACACCTATCAGTCCCTTCCAGTGAGGAAATTCATAATACTGTTAAACACATGTTGTTGTTGGTCTGATGGTTTTCAGGCTGGCTTTTACCAAGCCAATTGGGATATTGTTGGTCTTGATGTTATCATTGCAGTCCAAAGTTTTTTTGAAAAAGGTTTTATGCCCTCTGCTTTCAACAAAACTTATATTTCCTTGATTCCTAAGACTGATGAAGCCAAAAACCCAGTAGATTTCAGACCTATAGGTTTGTGCAACATTGTTTTCAAGATCATCTCAAAAATTATTGCTGAAAGAATTAAACCACATTTGAAACACCTTATTTCCCCCTATCAAGCTGCTTTTGTCCCAGGGAGAGCAATACATGACAACATTATTGTTGCTCATGAAATGATATATACTATGAAGCACAAGGAAGGTATTAGTGGCACTATGACACTGAAACTAGACCTTTCTAAGGCATTTGATAGGATTGAATGGCCTTTTTTACTATGTATTCTTAGGAAATTTGGCTTTAATGATAAATCTTGTGGTTATATAGAGCAATGTAATTCAACTACACAAGTTGCAATTCTTTTTAATGGTTCTCCTACTAAGAGTTTCACACCTCTAGAGGCATTAGGCACGGTGACCCACTTTCACCTTATCTCTTTATTTTGTGCATGGAATACATTTCTAGACTCCTCTTAAATGCTGAAAATAACCATATAATTTCAGTGTTAAGGCAGCTAGAAATGCTCTAGGTATTACTCACTTAATGCTTGCGAGATGACATCCCGATTTTTACAAAAGCAGATATGCATAATATAGTTGGTATCATGTCGGTTCCGGAGGATTTTGGTAAAGTTTCTGGTCAAGTTCTCAATTTAGACAAATCAAGTGTTTACTTTAGTCATAATATCAGTCCTAGTACTAGACAGACTCTTGTTACTCAACTTAAAATGTCTGAAATGAAAGATAGTGATAAATATCTTGGTGTCACTCTTTTGATAGGTAGAGACAAAACTAGAGCTTTTAATCCTGTCATGCAGTCTTTTGGTTCTAGGCTTAAAAACTGGAAAGGGAAAACAATGAATCATTTTGCTGGGTCTACTATGGTGAAACATGTGCTTAATGCTTTGCCAACTCATCAAATGGGTTTTTTTAGATTTCCTAAGACTATGATTGATAAAATGGACTCCATCCAAAGGCATTTTTGGTGGGGTCATCAAACAAGAGAGGTCACCGGTCCAATTGGTTGGAATAAACTTAGTATACCTAAATCTTTAGGTGGTCTAGGTTTTAGACTCTTGAGCATTTTAATACCGCTATGCTCACTAAACTTGCTTGGAAGGCCTGTAATGAAAGTGACTCTCTTTGTATGCAGATTATTAGATCAAAATATGGTAAGAATGGTAGCTTACTTCATCTTGATAAACTCAAGGATGATTGTTCTTGGCTTTGGAAAAGTATATACTATGGTCTTGAGGTTTTCCAACAAAATTCCATGTGGATTGTTCAATGTGGCACAAAAATTAATATATGGCTAGATAATTGGATTATAGGTTACAATAGTCCACCCGTCCCCGAGAATGGGAATGTCTAGTCTAAATTCTTATTCTTTGGTTTGTGATCTTTTTCTCCCTAATACTAGGATTTGGAATACTGATCTTATTACTTCATTATTTAATCATGAGACTGCTACATCCATACTTAACATGAATATTCCTTATGTTGGTTAAGATTATCTAGTTTGGAAGCAGACTACGTAAAAGGTAAGTTCTCCGTCAAAAGTGCTTACAACACCTTATGTGTTGATTATGTCAATAATGCTATAAATTATGATGTTATACCTAGAGAGGTTTGGAAAAAACTCTGGCATATGAAGGTTCCTCATAGAGTGCAATTGTTCATATGGAAATGTTTGAAAGATATAATACCAACTAGGAGAAAATCTCAATTTATAAACAGGAGATTGAGCACCATTGTGTTTTCTCGTAATCATTATATGGAAACAAGTACTCATATTTTTAGAGATTGTCCTTATGCTAGGTCAATCTGGCTAGGTATGAATGTTAATATCTCAACTGTTTTGTAGGATTTCAGTTTTTTCCATGAATGGTTGGTAAGTTGGTTTACAAATCATGACACTAATGAACAGGTTGTTGGATTTGAGGATGAAGGCTATACTTGTAAACTAATGTGCACTGTTTGGTACATTTGGAAAGATAGATGCAACTTGATTTTTCAGAATGCTAAACCAAATGCTAATAGTACAATAATTAGAATTAAAAATCGGTTCCAACAATGTAATCTTTCTTATATTACTGCTAGGATAAATAGAAGTCATCATGAAATTATAAAGTCTTGGTTACCACCTGAAACATGATATGTGAAAATCAATATTGATGCTTCTTATATGTATGATACTAAAAAGGGCAGTGTTGGAATAATTATTCGTGATTATGCAGGTTCCATATTAGGGGTCAAAGGTGTTAATCTAGATGAGGAAGTTGATGCAGAATTTGGAGCTGAATACTTTGAGTGCAAAGCTTTGTTGTTGGCAGTAGATTTGATGGAACATCTAGATTACATTAATGTGGTTTTTGAAATGGATTGTGCTAATGTGGTGAATTCTCTTCTTAGTGAGGAATCACAGATTCACTGGCGTAACCAACATTTAGTTATTAAGAATAAATTTTTAGGTACAAGTTGGTTTTGTAAGGCGTCCATAGATTAAGTAATAGTGTTGCTCATGCTCTTGCAAGGAAAACAAGGCTTGAAGCCAACAATTTTCTTTTATGAACAATTATCCTCCCGATATCATCAAAATGACAAGAGGATGACTATGTACATCTTCAATTACATTAATAAATAATTCTTTAGCATTAAAAAAAAACACGTCCTTCGTTCCTCGCTATGAGCATTGCTACTTGACTAAGAAGTATAGCAAGTTGAATCTGTGTGCAAAATCATGATCCTGTGATTTTTGAGTCATACGTTGGTTAACTGAATTTGTTGTTAGCTGTGCTACACCTGTATGATCGTGAATCTCTGAATCTGTCTGCCTATTCTCTAAGCATCATTTGTGGCCGACTTGGGCACTTGTTGCTAACCTCGGAGTGTTATAATATAGATATGGCATGTATGTTAGGCTATGATTGTTTCTTTTTGTGACCAAATTGATTGTCCGGCTAGTCATCATTAACACCGCCTATCTCGAAATCCCATTTTTTGACTAATCCTTGTAACCGCAACAAGCCTAGTGCATTAATATTTATAAACTTTGTGGAAAATCCGAGCTAGCCTTGATGACTTCATCTATTTTAGTGACCATGTATATTGTGTGCGTGATCTGTTTGAGTAATTCATGTCGATTTTGACTGGTATTAGGGATGATAAATCATTGCACATATCCATTAGAGAACTTGCTTATGAGCATGCTTCATATTATGAGCCTCCCATGAACCATGATGTTAATAATTATAGGGATTATTACTTGACCTTTCTGTGCAGGTCCGCAGCCTCAATACTTGGACCCTAATGATTATTCTCACATGTACCGTAGTTGCAGTGAAATCCTACAATACATCCCTCACAAGAATTCATAATAATCAACCCATCTTTAAGATCAACAATCACACTTTTTATTAATCGAGTTAAAGAATTTTACAAAAGGGAAATGAAATCAAGAATACAACTATTGCTCTAGACTTTCTCTCTCCTCAAAACTTTCCTCCACTCTCTAAAAAGATCCCCCTTCTCTTAAGCCTACTCGATCCTTTATATGTGACATTACATAGTGGATGACAAACTAAGCCGTCCTTATTTTCAGATCCGGGCTTGCGACATTCTCGCAAGTATTCAAATGTTAAATCTCGCCAGGTCCTCACACCTTCTCGTGTTCAAGCCGCTCGTCATCCGTTGCATCATTTTTATTACCAATCTGCGATATCTTCAAAGGTGCTTTTTAACTCTTTTTGCAAAGGTATAGATGTTGCGATATTCTCGATCCTACATCTTGCCTCTTTTTCATGTCTTCTCGCGAAGGAGAGAATGTCATGAGAATTAGTGCTTTCAAAATGCCGCAACTGCTCATTTTTCACCGCATTTTCTCGCCGACAAGATTCCATGAATTAAGCATAATCGCTTACACGTGTTAAATATTCCCCTATTCATCTAGCAGATTAAATGCTAACCACCATCATTTTCTTGTCTATTTAAGAAGAGATCCATCATAAGAATATTTTCTTTTCTTTTTACTTCGTCTTCTTCATCTCTACATTCTTTGTGAATCTTTTTGTCGTCTGCAACTTTTTACTACTGCTCATCTTTCTCGTAAATCTTC